>JARPMJ010002956.1:0-47500 GCA_033366665.1 Phoxinus dragarum
GAGCTCTCACATTGTTCAGCTCTATTCCTCCACAGCCAATGCCAGGGGTGTCCCAGTCATCAGATGATCTGGATGGAAAAACTTTAATGAAAACCCTGGTAGACACAGCACACTTACCACCTGAGGGAAAGTGCCAACTGCTTCACCTCTTAGAGAACAATCCTCAAGTTTGTACCCTCCAGCTCGGGGAGAACAACAGTACTCCAGCATTGTCTTTATACTGTCCATCCTGTGCCCCTCAAACAACGTCCATACACAGATTAACGCCAGAGAAACAAGATGTGGTACAAGAACAAGTTAAAGAAATGTTGAAGAATGGTATCATCGAACCATCACACTCTGCTTGGGCCTCACCTATTGTCCTGGTCCCAAAAAAAGACGGCAGCCAGAGATTTTGTGTGGACTATAGGAGGGTCAATGCCATCACTGAGAGAGATGCCTATCCCCTACCTAATATCACTGAGATCTTGGAATCCCTCTCCGGTGCAGGTATTTTCTCCAGTATTGACCTCAACAGTGGGTACTGGCAGGTGACCATGGAACCTGAGAGCAAGTCCAAGACTGCATTCATCGCCCCATCTGGGTTATACCAATTCAATGTCATGCCCTTTGGGCTGAAAAAATGCTCCAGCAACATTTCAGCGATTAATGGAGACTGTCTTAGGTTGAACTGCGAGGAAGAATATGTTTCGTGTATATTGATGATATTATCATTTACTCACCCTCTGTCACCCAACACTTCCATGATCTTCAGACTGTCTTCGACCGATTGCACACTGCTGGTTTAACCATAAACCTAAAAAAGAGTAAGTTCTGCCTTCATGAATTGACATTTCTGGGACATGTGGTAAACACAAAAGGCATCACGGCTGACCCCAGCAAAGTAGAGGCCATACGTTCCTACCCTATACCTAAGAACCTTAAAGAAGTTCAACGATTTCTCGGTTTGGCGGGATGGTACCATAGGTTTGTGCCCAATTTCTCTCGGATAGCTGAACCTATAAATGACTTGAAGAAAAAGGGACGGAAATTCCAGTGGTCACCACAGTGTCAACTAGCCTTTGAGAAATTGAAGACATGTCTCACCTCACCTCCAATCCTGGGTCATTCTGATCTTCAGCTTCCTTTTGTTGTCTACACTGATGCCAGTGATTCAGGGCTCGGTGCAGTGTTAACACAAAGGAAAAACACATGGCTTGGAAGAAGTCATCGCCTATGGTAGTCGGACGTTAACCAAAGCTGAGATTAATTATTCAGCTACAGAGAAAGAGTGTCTGGCAATAGTATGGGCCCTAGAAAAATGGCAATACTACCTGGAACCGAAACTCTTCACAGTAGTCACGGATCATTCAGCTCTACAGTGGGTCATGAATTCCACAAAAACCACGGGACGTCTAATTCGTTGGGCCCTCCGTCTGCAAAAATTTGACTTTGTGGTTGAATATCGAAAGGGAAAACTCAATGAAGCTCCAGATTCGTTATCCCGGATGTAATCCGTACCTGGATGCCACTTATACTCCAATCAGAAGGAGGACTTTGGATTTCCACTTTCCGCAGTAGACATCTGGGAAGAACAGCACAAAGATCTGGTAATTACCACACTATTTCAGTCACTAGCAGACAACGATTCCTCTGTGCAAGATCAATATGAGGTAATCGAAGATAAGCTGTATCATCGAACTCATCTGACTAATGGGCAAGTACATTACAGACTCTATGTCCCGGCTACTCTTGTCCCAAAAATTCTACAGCATTACCATGCGCATCCCTTAAGTGGTCATTTGGGAATTAGCAAAACTTACCAGAGAGTGCGTCAGGTCGCTTTCTGGCCCTCCATGTGGACATCTGTAAAACAATATGTAAAAAGGTGCATGAAATGCCAGACCTTGAAAAATGAGAACCGAAAACCTGCTGGGAAAATTCAACAAACCACCACCAGTACCAGTCGTCCAAACGAGATGTTGGGAGTAGATATCATGGGACCACTGCCTCGCAGCTCCCACCAACATGAATACCTACTAGTGTTCGTGGATTACTATTCCCGATGGGTGGAACTGTTCCCCTTGCGAAAGGCCACTGCTCAGGCTGTTGCTTCACACCTCAGAAAAGAAATCCTTACGCGATGGGGGGTACCTGATTTCATCCTCTCTGACCGAGGCACACAGTTTACCTCAGCCATCTTTCAGGACATCTGTGCAAAATGGAAAGTCACTCAGAAGATGACTACAGCATACCACCCTCAGACAAACCTAACCGAACGAGTGAACAGAACGTTAAAACAGATGATCTCAGCATATGTAAATGACAATCATAAAAAATGGGACCAACACCTACCTGAACTACGGTTTGCCATTAATTCAGCGGTCCAAGAAACCATCGGTATGTCTCCAGCCGAGCTTCACCTTGGGGAGAAAATTACAGGGGCCAATGGACAAGCTGCTGCATGGGCAAAATCTTACCCCAACTGCTCCATCTTACGAGGTCACAGAATATCTGTCCGAGTTGCAAGCTAGAGCCAAAGAAAATTCCAAGAAAGCATGATTAAGACAGCTCCGTAGCTACAACAAGACCCGAAGAGATGTCTTCTACAAAGAAAAAGACCGTGTATGGGTGAGATATTTTCCGCAATCAAGTGCACTTCACCATTTTCTGTGCTAAACTTGCCAACAAATGGAAAGGTCCCTACAGAATAATAAAACGGCTGGGACCTCTGAATTATCGTGTGGCACTAGAAGACTCTGGTGAGGATGTGCGTACCGTTCATGTATGTAACTTGAAGCCATGTTTTCCTACCGCTGATGAGTTAAACCATCTGGGAAAATCGAAACTTTTGGAAATTTTCCACGAATCCACTGACGAAGATGAAGAGTTTCTTGGTTTCTGACAATGCTATCCTTTAAACAACCTGGAGTTGTTGTTTTTTCCAGGGGGGGAGGAGTGTGGCGGAGCTGAAAACTACAAAAACAAATTAAATCATTAAATCAAGGTTGTCTCCGCCCATTTCCGTTGCTAATTGGGGAAAAAAAGAAATGAGGTTATCATAAAAGGAGGAGTATATACTGAAGAAAAGGAAAGAGAAAGTGTGGAAAAAGACGTGAAGTTTGTTGTTACGAGGGCGATTTATGGAGGTGAGAACCGGAAAGCCTCAATGACAGTCGAACGCTAACTGAAAGTAACCACATGAACTGAATGAGCTGTTGGTTATTCCGTGGTGGAATAGTAACTGCAAAAGAAGGTGTTTTCCCTTACCTGGGAGGCGGTTACGCAATCGTCAGCGGGTAGAACGCTGTGCCTCTGCTGGAGCGGATGCGGGAGAGTAAACCGCTCTCCACACCAATGTCTTCAGCGCGGAGCGTGTACAAGACCCCAAGCGAGCTGGGTTAAGGCCCGTCTGGATCCTGTGGCTGTTTCCAGTTACCATCCAACAGAGTTTCACCATTGCTAAAGGCTACGGCGTGGCTGTATTCGCGGCTGGTTTTCCCCAAACCCTCACACAAATTCACCTCTGCATTTCACACATCCGGGTTATCCGGTCCCACACAAACTAAGCAGTGAGTAATATTTTATTTTTTATTTTTTTGCCACAAACCAAAATTGACATTTTTGATATATTTTTGTTGTTGTTGAGGAAATCTGATTCTGTACCTGGACGAACGCACTGTTGAATCCGTGGTCTGTGAAAAAAGATTTGACTGGGAATTTAAAGTGGTTGTATATTTTGTCCTTTTCTTTTGTTTTGTTTTGAGTGAAATGATATGAAATACAGACATTTCTAAACTGATTCTGAACTGTCCTTGGTGATTTCTTTTTCTTTTCTTTTTTTTTGATTTTCGTGTATGTAACTGGTGGCATTTAAGCTATCTGGGTTATTGTTTTGAAAATATTGGCAGGGTTACACCTGCCTGGCGCCCGAACTTACTAACTTTTATTTGAACAATCATTGGTTGATTATGTGAATTTATTATCAGGGTTGCCACCGTTACAACATGATCATGATCTATACTTGTGTACTTCACAATATAAATATCATAATTTATTATTTTGCAGTACAGTACTGATAATGTGTTGGATAAATAAGCTTAAATAGGCAAAACATCTTATTGTTAGTATACTGTATTTATACAGTAATATACAATATTTGTTTCTTTCGATTTATTTATTATTATTTTTTGGCGTGAAATAAGACAAATAAGAAAACGTCATGATATTTTTCATGAGATTCACAAAGGTGTCTTGTATGCCCAAAAACACACTGGATATCGTTTACAGAACTAAAGAAACCCCAAACTACTGACTCTCAAGACATGACCATGTTTATCAAAAACCTGCTGTTATTTATTTCAGTATTATGCGTCTTTAAAAGTTAGAAACAGCTGTTGTTTTTCTGGCATGTTGCTTTGTGTTCATGTCTGGCAGGATATCAGTATTATCTTGAATGTGTCAGGCAGCTCTTATTGAAAAGCTGTTTGTTTTGAACTGTAACTCCTGAAATTGAAGTTTAGTACAGCCATGCTTTGCTTTCCATCACCGACACACACACAATTCTATTATATTACATTACATTATTTCAGTGTTTTGGGGTCAGAAAATGATACATGTTGATACTTTGTTTCTGCTCTGTACTGCATGGGTTTCAGCTTTGAAATCTTCCACACTAGTTCAATGTGTTATTGGCCATTAACACAGCTTTGGATCTAAATAGAGAATCTGATGTCATTTCACTGTAGTGAGCTGGGATTATATCATGCCATGCCTTACTGTACAGTCCTTCCTGTATCACGCAAAGCTTCTGCATCATTCTATCAGTCTCGGCTGCTTCCGCGTGTGTGTGTGTGTGTGTGTGTGTGTGTGTGTGTGTGTGATAGAGAGAGAGAGTGTGTGTGTGATATATATATATATATATAGAGAGAGAGAGAGAGAGTGTGCATGCATGCATACATTACAGTGCATAGCTAATTTGCGTAAACAAGTATTTTTGTGTTGTTTTCAAGTGAGATTTTTTTTATATCCTGAATAAAAGGTATTTATCATACCTCATTGGCAAATTCTTTATGTATATAATATATATATGTATATATATATATATATATATATATATTATATATATATATATATATATACATACATATACATACGTATACATACATATAAGCATGTTAAAATTTATTACAAATGCTATTGGGGGAAAAAGAAACTTAATTCGACATACAGTATATTCTCTGAAAATAAGAGTATTTTTTAAGACATACAATTTTTTTAGTTTGGATAATTTAAAGAATTTTGAATTTTACTGGAAAACAACAGATACCAGCGATCAATTGTTGTTTTTGTATTGTACTGCTTTTTTTTTTCCTGCATCAAGTTCAGCATTCAGCCTCAGTGCACAGAATCATTCAGGAGTTCTCTTGCGAGAGATACTCTCGTACTGCGTTGGAAGCTACGCTTTGCGCCCGCTCCCCCGCGCCCACGTTCACACACAAGCACTACGGTTCCCACGGAGCCGGTCCAGCCCTCCCCCTCCCGGTTAACCACCGCAGAGGGGTCGAGCGCGGACATTCTGCCTGCTGTTATCAGCGCGGCCCCAGCCTCAGATGTTATGAGCATGACATGTCTGTCGCAGCTCACAGAAGCCGCTATATCGCGAGTCGATCAAAGCGCGCTTCTCACTCAGCCCCTAGCAACCCGTGCAGATGCATGGGCGAAGCTTCCCAGGGTTTCAAAATGGGTGCTAAACATCATAAAAGAAGGCTATTTGCTGCAGTTTCGCCGACGCCCTCGCTGCCATGCGGCGCGTGTCGAGACTTCGGTGGATTCGAATGTAGCACACCTACTTCGAGCCGAAATTCTGAAACTTCTGAGAAAAGGGGCTATAGAACCTTTATCTCAGGCTCAGAGCGAAGGGGGGCTTTACAGCAGATACTTCCTGGTACCCAAGAAAGACGGGGGTCTAAGACCCATATTAGATCTGAGGCAACTGAACAGAGCGCTTATGAAGCGCCAGTTCAAGATGCTCACGACCAGAAAAATCCTCACGCACGTTCGCCAGGGAGACTGATTTGTGTCAATAGATCTAAAGGACGCGTATTTTCAAATACAGATTGCGTCACGTCGCAGGCCATTTTTGAGATTCGCCTTCGAGGGTCAGGCATACCAGTACACAGTCCTGCCGTTCGGCTTGTCCCTGGCACCTCGTACATTTACGAAGTGCATGGACGCAGCGCTCGTTCCCCTTAAACTCCGAGGCGTTCGAGTGCTGAATTATTTGGACGACTGGCTCATTCTAGCCCAATCTCACTCAGAGATCATGGCGCACAGAGCCATGTTACTGGATCACCTTGAGAATCTCGGTCTCACGGTGAACTGGGAAAAGAGTTCGCTACTCCCCAGACAGATTATTTCTTTTCTGGGAGTAGAACTGAACTCGCTGTCTATGACAGCACAGCTGTCGCCACAGCGTGCACTACATATTCAGCGCACAGTCAGCCTTTTCCGCTGCTGCGCTGTACTCCCTCTAAAGAGTTTTCAAAAGATGCTAGGTCTGATGGCCTCAGCATCATCAGTCCTCCAGCTGGGCCTGCTACGCATGCGCCCACTGCAGCTCTGGCTCAAAGGGAGGGTGCCTCACAATTCGTGGGCCACCGGCCGGCTTCGCCTCAAGGTAGATCAAGCATGCGTTACAGCTTTGAACCCTTGGAGGGCGAAAGACTGGTACCGTTCAGGTGTAAACCTGGGGACTTCCTCGAGACTGAGGGTGGTGTCCACGGACGCATCCAATGCAGGATGGGGAGCGCTGCTCGAGGGCAGACCGTTGTTTGGCCTATGGTCAGAGTGGGAGAAGCTTTTCCATATAAACTGCCTCGAGATGTTAGCGGTGAGCAAAGCGCTCACGCGTTTTCGTCCCCTGATTGCAGGTTGCCACGTCCTGATACGTTCAGACAACATATCAGTGGTATCCTACATAAATCGTCAGGGCGGCCTCAGGTCCCTGCTGTTATACAGGCTGACCAGACGCCTCCTGATGTGGGCGCGCAGAAACCTGCTCTCACTGAAAGCAGCGCACGTGCCAGGATGCCTGAATGTTGGTCCAGACAGACTGTCCAGGAACCATGTTCCGACAGGAGAATGGTCCTTACACCCACAGACAGTACGGCTGCTTTGGGCAGAGTTCGGCAGAGCGGATGTAGACCTGTTTGCGTCTCAAGAGAACGCTCATTGCCCAGAATTTTTCTCAAAAAGCAAGGACGCTCTAGCCCACTCGTGGCCTCGTCGTCCTCTTTATGCTTTTCCCCCTGTCTCCCTCCTGACCCAAGTGGTGGAGCGGATCAGGGAGGAAGGATGCTCAGTGTTGCTGGTGGCGCCGCTCTGGTTGAATCAGTCTTGGTTCCTAGCTGTGATGAAGTTAGTGTTGTGGCAAAAATTCATCAAACAAACATCACCGCGTAAGGGAGACTCAGAGTCAAATTATAAAATTAAAAGTATTTATTCTTGCAAGAAGGAGCAGTCTAATACACAGCTGTTACCCTGTGCAGAAGAGTGACACACCCCCAGACAGACTGAACCTGCTTTTATCTCCTGGCTCTTCCAAGGTCTTCTTGCCAGAGCCATCCTCCCAGTAGTCTTCCATTCAGTAATTTTCCATAGACAAGGAAGCCATAACACTAGTTTCGATTCGTCACTAGAGCCAACTCCTAAGCCCTCCTTCACCAAATGGCCTTCTGACATCTAGGTCAGAGGTCCTCGTTCGTCTGTTCTCTGGAGTGTCTCTCCCTTCTGCCTTCCCAGGTACATAAAAAGAATCTTCTCTCACTACAAGTGAGAGTCACACATGTGACATTCTTTGAATCATCTATATTTTACTAAAGATCAGTGAATATCATAAAATAGCCACTACACTCCTCACTTTTTATCATTATTAATCAAACATAATAATAATAATAATAACAACAATAATAAATGCAAGTTCAAGTCATTACATCACATCATAAAAATCAGTCTCCTTGAACCTGTGAAGAAAAAGTTTAGAATGAAGAAGCATAAGGCTGTTTTTTGTGGGGGAAAGCCCCATTAATTATTTAGCAAGCAAGTAAACAATTTACTAATGCCGGGCTCACTACCGCAGTCACACTAGTAAGGAAAAAGATTATAGTTATAAACAGTAGGAAAAACAAACAATGCAATAAAATGCAAATGGTAAAAGCATTAAAAAATTAAAAAAAAAATAAAAAAACCTCCTTTACATATCAATCGCTCTCAGAAAGAAAAGAAAACATCCACACATTTAACTGTAATCTCTACTTGAATCATCTGCATAACTTTGTTCATCCCCATCATCATTCAGATAGACTGTAATTTTCACCAATGGAACAGACATTCCAGTTTTCTCACATTCACCCATGAATAACAAAATTATCAGAATAACACATACAATCATAACTCCTGCACATTCAACATTTTCCCCATATCCATTTCCCTAACCATATTTTGTTCTTTTACTTTTAATTCAATCAGACAGTGGTTCTACTTAATCAGCTTCAATAATAATCCCTATAATTTAAATTAATTAATGGATCTTCTCTTCCTGAAAACATTTGCCTTACATATTTTCTAATTAATCAGTAACCAATCAAATCATTTGTCATATACCAATATCAATACTAAGCCCTATTTCAATATAATCAGATAAAATCCTCAAAATCATCACAAAACCACATTCTTAAACCATTAGATTGGCCAACATCCTCTCGTTCGCCCCATGGACTAATGGGATGGTTGCGGCCTGTTGGTGTAGGTGAGCGGCTTGGACCCAGGTGTCACACTGATCTCCTGAGATCACCACCGCACCCCCACCGGAATGAACCATTTCCTGCTTGCTGTCACCTGCGAATGGAGACTTTAAGTATTTTGTTAGTGACTGCTTGTCTTTCCCTCGTCCCTTTTGGTGTGACCTGTGGAATTTTCACCATCTGTTTACAAACTGAAACATATTATCATTAGACATTTCTTAATAAAGTCAGAGTCCTTTTCCCCTGAAAACTGAAAAACACATATCCACTTTGCTTACGTTAACAAGTTAGTATTCATACATTTGGAAAACAGAATCAGTTCAGCTTGATGCAATCCATCCTGACATTCTGCAAACAGAAAATTTTAAGTTATACTCCGTACAAGGTGTAGCACCTTTCCACAATAATAACAATCAGGCCAGGACAGTTAGCAAAATTCATCCATAGCCATTATTCAACACATTTTGCCCTGTCTCCCAATCCTGCATGCTCTCTGTAAAGCAAAACAAATTTCGAGGTTATTGTCAGATAGTAAAGTACGTGCTGCCACTTCGATGTCCTGGCGTTTCCTGTTGAAACAATCCAGACAGCAATTTTGTTAGGCAGAAGAATGGCTTCTTTCAGGGCTTTTACCCAATTACCCCTAGTGTTCTCCCAACATTTATTCCTAATAAAACATAAAGCATCCCCCTTTTGATGGTCGACACAACTCGATCATCAATTTAACATAACATTTAACGTAGTGTCTTCGATAAAGTCTGCCATCAACACTAACCCAAACGTTGTCCCTCAGACAAACTTCCTCCAGGCATCTTTCTCTGCCTCTGAAACAAAATATTACATTCTTCACTTAAAAGTCACAATCTCATTTTCTTATCGAAGTATTTGAAGGGCAACGGCCCTCAGTCTCGCCACGTATCCTGCTTTTTTCAGGTCTGTTGTTTTGTCTCGCAACCATTTTTAAAAGTCATCAGTAGTTTCATCTCGTCAGGTCGTGCTGTACAGACTTGGTCAATGTCAGTCAAAAAAAACAAAACATTCTCCTCCTGTTTACGATAATCATAATTATGGCTCTCTGCATAATTTGATATTGACTTAGCCAATGTCTCACTTTGTTGTTGCCGTCAAATCTATAACATATTCTTTTATTTCAACCCACGATCTACAACTCCACAATTCCAATTTACATAAATACCTAAACTTATCCAAAAGTAATTCAAATCCACATCATGAACGACAAAAGTAATTACTACCAGACGGAGCGTGATCTTAAAGCTCGTCCCATGTTCTCTATCATCTTCTCATCAGATTCACTCAGCATTTGCCTTCTTTACAATTTGTCACTTGCCTTAACACATCTGTAATGATAAACCATTCTCCAGAGGTTAAAGACACAATATACTCACTATTCAGGCGGAATAGCTGCCCTAAACTAACACAAGACATAAAGTGCTGTCCCCATCACACACACTCATGCTAGATACACATAGGTTAAATGCTCATTTCCAATGTTTGCTTTTTTATTTTTATTAACTCTAATAGTATAATATTTAAGGTTTAAATAAGATTTAAACTTCACATTCTTTCTGTAGCTTTTATATAATTTTACAAACCGTTTCAAATGTTCATTATTTTGTCTTTAGAAAAGTCAGCTGGGTTGTTTTTTGTTCATTATCATTATTTTGTTTAAGCTTGCCTTACCATGCCTGATAACAGAAAGACAAACAGCGTCCCAATCCCTTCCTCCACTCAGCAGTCTCTCTCTCACTACACACAAATAATTTTTTTTTTTTTTTTTAACAGCCTCCTAAGACTGAAATTGATTTAATCATAGTCTAGAACCCTTAATAGTTCACAAATGTTAATATACAAATGTTTAACTCAAATTAGAACCATTACAATAATCTAAAATACATTATGCTATCATTTTCTAAGGTTATCTTTAGTTTGAATACTTGTATAAATTCTCAATTCACCTTTATTATCCAAACTCTTACAAAAACTGCCTTAATCTTTAGCCACCCACCATGTCTCATGATCTTCAGGAGTTAAAACCATCTTATAGACATATTAGTTCAAAATCAACTTCTATAATTTTCCTTGCCCATAAGGCAACAACATCATGTTCCTGATATAAATTAATATTAATATTAATGTCTCCCCAACAAATAAAGACAATCAACTCATGGTCTCAGCTGGCTCCTGAAAGCACATTTCACATTAGCTCTTTATCTATAATTTCCATCTGACTTGTCACAATTGAAAACAAGCCATACAGTGAATTGCGAGGGGGGGTTTTCTCTGGTGAGTGGTATAGAGGAACTCACATTTTCTCGGTCAAACAATGCTCTGCTGACCCCACAATGCTCTGCTGACCCCAGTGGCCTCTGGTAATCAGCGCTCAACTCTCATACCTTCTCACATATAACACCTCTATCCGGAGATGCAGTGTCCGGGACCCCCTGCGTTAGAATGTCTCCTGGCCAGGAAAATCGTCCCGTCTTTGAGTAGCCACGTACCCACTGGTGACCCGCTCGCATCACACAATCAGTTTCTTCAACAGAACTCAGCTGTTTTTTCTGGAGCTTAGGAAAGACACATTCAGGAGTCACCTCTATCTGGACTGCATGCCTAATAAATGTTAAGGGAGACAGGTCAATAACAACAGTATTTAATCCTGTCTGAATCAACAAAATCACAGTGAACTTTATTCACATCCATCTATTCAGTGTACATCTATAGCCATGGTCATAGGTCCTGTGTCATGGTGAAGGCTAAGATCAGACAAATACTGGTCCTAAAATAACAAGTACAAAAATTTCACTTCTGTCATTCAGGTCTACATTATTATTTTAAAGACTCCTTTAAAGTCATTCAGTTTTACAATCTAAAATATTTAAGTACTAATTGCCCTCTGAATGGCAATGATTTCCTTTAACATGATTTCTTTTAACATCTGTGTCTATAATTTTCAACTGAAACACTGTGCTTTACTAAATAGCTTATTGTCATGACAGGCTAAGATAACAGCCTTCTGACATTGAATGAGACAGAGACTCTGAGGCCTTCAGGACTTGGTACTCTTTTTGTCATACTAAACATTCTCTACTTTATCTTTTAATTCTGGCAGCTTAAGCATCTTTGCCAGAAATTACATACGCTTTTCAATTTTAGAATAATTTTATAGTTGTCTTTTGCCCATACATCAGGGAATTTAGACATTAAAAATTTTCCACTCATATGAGTCTGCCACACTGGCAGTTTCAGTCAAGTCCCAAAGCTTATCTTTTGAAACCAAAACATCTTCTAGCTGCTTCATGGTCAACACTACCAAGCTGTTTGTTTAATCAGATCCCTTTCTACATTTTTACATTTAGCAACAAATAGTTATTCTATTTCTCAATAACGTTTCATTAAAACATCTACATTTTAGTTGTCAGGTTTTCAATTACAACTTTATCTGACAATATTTTCCATATTTTCTCTTCTAGGGGTTTACCAATCTACAATTAGGATCTTCCAAAACCTTTTTTTTTTTTTTTTGTAAGCGTTTCATTATAAGACAATCATATTTTTAGTTACCTTTACAAATATTTTCCCTATCTGTAATTTTACATTTACTGGTACTTTAGTTATTTTCCTTTTAAAAGGATTTCCTTACGACTTAAATCTTTCAACTTTCTTTTCTCTTTCAATCTACTTACGACTTCCATCTATCAACTTTCTTTTCTCTTTCATTTACTTAGCACTGCATTCACATTATCAGTTCTTTCTCAGACGAAAACTTTAATATCGTCATTCAAATACTGTTCTACTTTCAAACCCACATTAATCCACGTCACTTTCACATTCCATCAACTTTCTTTTCACACCTTTCTGAGTGGGCATTTACAGTTACTGCTAAATGACCCCGCTGACCACAATTAAAACATTCTCTGTCCCCTTCTAACAGCTCCAACTTACTGCACACACTTGAAGCAGTGTGTTCCAATCAGTTTGTAAACAGAGCTGATAAGCAGTTCTCTGTTCCTCTTACAGTCCACCAGTGGCGGATCACACTAGCCAAATCATAATCTTCATCATTATTATTGGCAGAACATTAATTTTCATAAACTGCACGGAAATCCATAAATTGTTTTAACAAAGTTTTCACAAAGTTTCTGTTTAACTTTAACACTTGTCCAGGGAAAATTATCCCCGACCCATAATTTCCTTTATAAAACAGACAATGTCTTTTTTTCCCTCAATGACTTAATATCAACAAAATATCCGACATTTTACATTATTTAATTCCAAAATCTGTCTTTACATTTCTCTAATTCGGTATTATCATCAACAACAGTGATTACAATAGCAAGTACACATTTAACATCCGGAAGCCGGGCTGAATAAGCACGCGCTGTTGCTGTACTCCCAGCTGGAGTCTTTAGGTTCAAAAGATAATGGTTGTCAAACTAAAAATAAACATAATTTCACTCTTTATTTTACCACTAAAATATAGAATTGTTCCCCATTTTGCTTAATGAAACATTCATTATATTTATATAATGTTAATTCCTGTTAATCATACTCAATACCTATTATTATTATTTTTAATCTGGACCTCACTTTTCATACCATTTCTTAATCTGACTTAACAGCCGTTCATATATAGTTCCATAAATTTTATCAGAAATGTTATTTTCATAACATACCTTTTCTACAGTTGTTTTCTTCTCAAAATGGTTAGTCTGCAGATTCAACAAGTATTATCATTACTGTCTCTGTCCCACTTATCCTACTTACTGTTTTTACAGAAACCAAAATATCATATTACTCAAATCTCAATCCTTCACAAAGACAGCCTTATTGCTGCTTGCTACTTCAACAAACAAAATCTTCTGACATCTAATGTCATGCATCCATCTAATGGATGAAAAAAATAAAACCTTTTATCAGTTATATTCAATCTTACTATATGGAAATACATTCTACATCGTTCTCTTTTATCTGCTTCAAGCCAACAACTCATTGTCTTTTCACACTTTTACACACGTTGAACGCAGACACGACAACCTTTGTTTCTCACTGCCCTGTTCAACTGATTCCCGCACCATCTTGTGGCGCTCAATATCATACATTTCTGCACTTAATTTTTATCTCATTTGACAAAACACCGGTGTACCAAATTTCGCAAGCTTGCTTTTAAAACATCCCCATACTTTGGCTGTTTCACTGTCTTCTGTGGATTTTCCTTTGCGCGCGTTCTCTTTATTTGTCAGACGTCTCTGAAACAAACCCGATCTTTTCTTTTAACCCAAGTCGGTTGGGTTCGCACTATTAGTGCTTCTCCTAATTATGGTTTACCAAAAATCTGTTACGATTTTCTTGGCTCCCCCAATTAGTCTCAGCACCCAAAAATAACTTGCTCCGTGGTGGAACAATTAATTTTCAGGTACCTATCTGTATGAAATGTCTTGGTCTGTCACAGTTCTCAATTAATTCCAGATTATTTATCTGCTTGAAATATCTTGTTCTGTCACAGACCTCAATTAATTTCAGATCCTTACCACAGAAAACAGTTCCCAGCCAATATGGTTCAATTTCACTCTTCCCCCAATTAAACTGAATTTAATTACCTTACTCAGAGATGTTGTCCTGTGCCACCTTGAGTTCTTTTGATTTCCAGTGGTCGATCCTCCCGGGGCTCTGACATCGGCCGGCCTCTCTCTCTCAAGTTTACGAGGTAGAGCTGGAACTTACTCAGTCCAGGTGGCCAAACACCGTCCGATCTCAGGTCCAGGAGGCATCGTCCAAGGAATCTCACTTCTGACACCAAATTGTTGTGGCAAAAATTAATCAAACAAACATCACTGCGTAAGGGAGACTCAGAGTCAAATTATAAAATTAAAAGTATTTATTCTTGCAAGAAGGAGCAGTCTAATACACAGCTGTTACCCTGTGCAGAAGAGTGACACACCCCCAGACAGACTGAACCAGCTTTTATCTCCTGGCTCTTCCAAGGTCTTCTTGCCAGAGCCATCCTCCCAGTAGTCTTCCATTCAGTAATTTTCCATAGACAAGGAAGCCATAACACTAGTTTCGATTCGTCACTAGAGCCAACTCCTAAGCCCTCCTTCACCAAATGGCCTTCTGACATCTAGGTCAGAGGTCCTCGTTCGTCTGTTCTCTGGAGTGTCTCTCCCTTCTGCCTTCCCAGGTACATAAAAAGAATCTTCTCTCACTACAAGTGAGAGTCACACATGTGACATTCTTTGAATCATCTATATTTTACTAAAGATCAGTGAATATCATAAAATAGCCACTACATTAGCAAGCACCGCCCCTTGGCCAGTGCCTCTGAGGAGGGATCTCCTCTCTCAAGCCAACAGTTCGATCTGGCATCCTCACCCGGAACTATGGTCCCTTCACGTGTGGGCCATCAACGGGTATCCGCTGACCTCCCACAGCGAGTGTTAAACACGATCACGCAGGCCAGAGCTCCGTCTACGCGACGTCTCTATGTCTCTAAGTGGTCAGTATTTTCGGGTTGGTGCACGACTTGTGGCGTCTCACCCCCGGATTGCGGAGTGACGTAGGGTCTATCTTTCCTACAAGAGCTGTTGGATAAGGGAAGGTCCCCTTCCACGCTCAAAGTGTACGTGGCGGCCATAGCGGCGTTCTCTGAGACCGCGCTTGGCCAGTCTATAGGAAGGAAAGATTTAGTAATTCGGTTCTATAAGGGAGCTAGGAGATTGAATCCCCCCAGACCTCCCACAGTTCCCATGTGGGACCTTTCCACGGTGCTGGACGCCATGAAGGGTCATCCTTTTGAGCCTCTTCAGGAAATTGATATTAAACACCTGTCATTCAAGACGGTTTTTCTCCTGGCTCTCGCTTCAGTGAAGCGCATTGGGGACTTACACGCGCTCTCAGTGAGTGCTACGTGCATGCAGTTTGGGCCTAATGACTCTAGAGTCATACTCAAACCTAAGCATGGGTATGCCCCAAAATCCCTAAATACACCGTTTAGGGCACAGGTCTGCCCTTCCGGTCACCGGGGAAAATGAGGACGAGAGTTTTCCCTGCCCGGTTAGGGCATTAAAAGCTTATGTATCTCGCTCGTCTGCCTTCAGACACACGGAGCAGCTCTTTGTTTTCGTTCAGCGGGCGTTCTAAGGCAGTGGTTCCCAACCTTTTTTTGTCTGAGACCCCCTTTTTCCCAAGAAAATCTTTTAGGGCCCCCCTTCACATATAATTATATTATCGCTCTTGTAAGCTTGCAGCAAGGATGACAAAATATGTTGTTTTCAAACAAACGGTATGTTTACTATAACCAGATATGTTTATGCAGAAATAATAGCCTATAATATTGAAAATACAATAACATAAACATCAGTAGGCCCTTTGTAATTTAAAAACGTAAGCATAGAAGTAGCCTATAAATTGGCCCTATTTGAAATGTAATAACAAAAATATTCAAACTGGTGTGTAGGTAAAAAAAAAGAAGAAAGAATATAGGCTGTTACTAAATGACTGCTGTCTGGCACCTCAATACTTGCATGTTATCTGTGAGGCTTTATTTTTAGGCTTTTGGCGCTATAACGAGCGATAATAAACTTGCGTTTATTAACAGAATAATGCGTCTTTTGGAAGAACATTGTAGCCGGAACTACTTCTCTCTGTGTACATCTATGGCGAGTCACGCAGGCACTGGGCGACTCCGCAGCGGCAGCGATCCGAACCCGTGTAAAATAGTCCCAATGTAAACACTTATTATAGGAGTACCATAGTGGTTCAGGATAAGACAAAAACACGGTTTGGAAAATGGATTCATAATGAACACGCTCATTATATACATTTTGTAAATTTTGAACAGAAAAAAGTTAAGGACTTTTACTTAATGCTCATTGCTCAAAACTTTTCAAAATATGACGCGACCCCCCAAAAAGCTCGCTGACGCTGAGGCCCCCTTGTGGGCCGCGACCCCCCTGTTGGGAACCGATGTGCTAAGGGACTAGCCGCTTCGAAACAGAGCCTGTCCAGATGGATAGTGGACGCTATAGCTTTGGCTTACGCATCCAAAGGCATTCATTGCCCTTTGGGTGTCAAAGCGCACTCCACAAGGAGCATGGCTTCTTCGTGGGCCTGGTCAAGTGGAATTGCCTTACAGGATATTTGTATGGCGGCAGGCTGGGCCTCCCCGTCTACATTTATCAGGTTTTATAACCTGGAGGTTCCTGCTTTACAAGCCAGGTTACTATCGGTCTAGTATGGCCAGAAAGTTATTAGACTGAAATCTCAGTCTATGATATATGGCTATGATAAATAGCTGGGCCGCTCTGAGCTGCCAGTTTTTTGGAAGATAGTAGCTAAAACCCACTTCTTTCAGGATTCTCTGTGAGTCCTCTGGGTGATTGTGCACTGTATGAACCCCAGCTGATTGCTCTGGGTCTATGGTGTCGGATCCCGGCATACACAGCGTTTTACATTGCGTTCCCCAAAGCGTAGCTTGCTACGCAGTACGAGAGTATCTATCGTAAGAGAACGTACTCGGTTACTAACGTAGCCTCGGTTCTCTCTAGAGAGAGGAACGAGTACTGCGTATCCTGCCGTGTATGCGCTCTGGTTGCTTCGTTGTTAAAAATCAGAGAGTAAGCCTGCGAGCGCAATTTATAGCCCTAAGTCACACCCGTTTCGGCGGGACGTGACGCTCATAGGGTGTGACGTCACTCTAGGTCTCGCTCGATAGGCTCAAGCAGTTGCCCGCACAGCAGCCAATCGGCGCGCAAGCTGCCTCGCCTGTGTCTGTATGCTGCGGCAATACGTTTTACATTTATACAAAATTAAGGATAATTTTTGGCTTCAGTATTCTCGTGGAAAAGGATTTTCCCCAAAGCGTAGCTTGCTACGCAG
This sequence comes from Phoxinus dragarum, assembly GCA_033366665.1. Classification (NCBI taxonomy): domain Eukaryota; kingdom Metazoa; phylum Chordata; class Actinopteri; order Cypriniformes; family Leuciscidae; genus Phoxinus; species Phoxinus dragarum. Next base: position 17,679 of record JARPMJ010002956.1, read on the forward strand.
TACTCGTTCCTGTCTCTAGAGAGAACCGAGGTTACGTTAGTAATGATCATGGGACCATTGTGTGTATGTGACCTTTTTGAGCTCTTTTATTTTATTTTATTGCTATTTGTTCAGTTCTAATGGAACACAAATAAAAATGTGGAAGATTTACAAATGCAATTTGATAAAAATGCATATCACTTTAAATGGAAAATGATAAAACTTTAAATGGAACACAAATGAAAATGTAAAAAATCTTAGAATGTTGACGTGTTTGTTCATGGTTCTCTTTACTGTCATATTTTAGATGAAGCCTTACCTCTGAGTGGACGAAATGTCAATGTAAACGTTGTTTCTCTGTCAAGTTTCATATTCTATTCATTTTCAAATGAATTTCTCTTAAAACATTAATTTGCACATCCTAAAAATTCTTGTCACACTGATCCAACAGCCCTGCTTCAGTCTTTCCTCAGCTCTGAGTTCTAAATGGTTTGTAAAAAATTAAAACACATTCACATGACAACAGCCAGTCCACAGTCTGATGCTCATTGTAGTGTCATGATCAGCCTGCTCTCATGCTTGTATAAAGACAGCTTATACAGACATTAATAGTTGCTGTAGTAATGCAGATCAGTTCAACATCTCATATGTTTGCTTCTCCTTCAACTTGTTTAGACGGCAGATTTTGAGGTTTTTTGGGGGAATGTCTCTTACTGAAGGACCAGAGAGTTTGTAGTTCCTGTAGCTGTAATTATTTAATATGTTCATCAATGCAATTTCATGGAGTGATATACTAATGTCAAAAGCTGTTCGTCAAATAAATGAATTCAGCACTATACCTGAATGTTTTCTTTTTAAATACCGTACATTATGAAGCATTTAAAGGTACACTATAACTTCAATACATCATAAAACCTTTTTTCAAAACATGTTTTTGTCTTACGCTAAATGATAATTAATCAAAATTGTCATTTTGACCCAGAGATGATTTTCTTTTTCCTGAAAATGTTAGTTTCTCGTTAGACTAAAACTTACAGACTAGGCTACTTAGAGTAAAAATACAACAGAAATAGCTTATAAATCTCTTGTTGAGCTATATTAGGCTATCAACAAATATTGGATTCAATCTTTGTCAATTTGTTTTCTTAAAATTAGGTCAGGTTTTTTTTTTTTTTTACTGATTGATGGGCCTCTGTGATCCGAGCTTATATTGGTCAAAAACAACCATCCATTGAAATGATCCTGGCTTCTTTCTCTTTTCTCTGTCTCCCCCTTTTGGTCACACACGCACACACGCGCTCATTCATCACTCTCAGCTGTTCCTACTCTATCCCTGCAATCGCGCTAATTTTTCCTACACCTGTTCTTCCTTTCCCTATAATTGTGTTTGCTTCTTCTAGTCCTCTTTTCCCCTGTCTCGTCGCCAGATTATTCAATGTTTTTCTACATGAAAGATCTCAGCGCTCTTACCGTCCTGTCCTGTCCTGTCCTGTCCTATCCTGTCCTATCCTGTCCTGTCCTGTCTGGATGATAATCAGCTGCAGGTATTTCTCTGTCAATGCTGTCGCTCGCACTCTGACCTCTACCAGAGCCCGTCTACGGAGAGCCTGTTCACTCCCTATTAAGTCCTATTGTACCGAATTTTGGTTGTAGTTCCACCAGAGTTCCACTGGGGGCGATCGCCCCCGAGTGCAAAATGAATGGGTGTCTATGGGGCTAGACGGCTAAATTTGTCCCTTTCAGCCGATTGCCGTTGAAAAATCTCAGATTTGATTGTAGGTTTGGCAAGTTCAACATCGTTATAGGTCGAAATATTGAATGAACGAGTACTTATGTCCTTTCGATTTCTTACAGGTTGAGTTGTTGTTGCCCATAACACGCTAGCATTCTGCTAATGGACGCTGATTGGTCAGTGAAGGACTGGTTACGACCAGAGATACCGCTTGATGGCATCGTGGTATCTGAAGCGGGAACAGAATGTATTCTAGCAGAAACTCTTCTAGCACGTGTATTTACCTGTGTCAGCTGTGCTGGCGATGCCTCGAGAGAAAAGAAAGTGCAGAGCGCGAAAGCACCACAGTGACTGAAGGATTGCCGTAAAGCAGTATCTCTGGTCGTACGATGTGTATGACATCATTGACATTTTGAAAGACTTTTTAAAGCAAATAAGTGACTCTAAAAAATCTAACACCCAGCAATGTGCAATTTCTTTGCATCTCCTTTCGAATACAACATTCAAATTACTAGACAAAAAATTATATCTTGAGAAGTGGATTTTGAGGGGTATAGCTCCATAGACCTCCATTCATTCTGCACTCGTCCTGTGAGCGCCCTCATGTGGAATCAGAGTGGAACTGCAACCAGTCAGAAGCCGGAAGTGTAGCGAGAGTGAACCTTCTCCCCTTATTAGACATTCTCTGCCTCTACCCAGCTAAACCTGTTGCAGAGATCCAGACCAGCGCCAGAATCCAGCCACCCCTGATGATCTCCCGTGAGAACCGAACCCAGCAGTTCTGGGATCTCCGGCCGCTTCCTGCGTTACGCTGTCCAAGAGGAGGATTTACGTTGCATTTTTACAAGTCCAGTCTACTGGCAGTTTCTGTTCTACATTTCATATAATCTGAAGATTACTGTTCTTTACTGAATTACCTGTGGACAGCTTCCTGATTTCATATACATTGCTGCATATCGCCTTTCCTCACTCTCACACCTGACATACACAGGGTTCAATGAACTAATTTCTATTTTTAAATGAAATCATTATAAATAAAGTATATGTTTAATGTTTGTTTATGTATAAATAAATATGGTACTAAATATGTATTTAAACATAGTTTTAGCTAAATGAATATAGCATAGCCCTACTACATCTGGAGTTTTATTCATACTAAATTCATTTAAAAGCATAATCTTCAAAGTTTAAATTAGATATTTTAAAATGTAAAGACTGTTTAAATCATTTTTTTAAAACTTGTATTAAAATTGTATTATCTTCTTAGAAGACTTCTGTATGATATAAATGATTTTGCATGCATTTAACCTAAGGTATTATTTTTAGTAAGCGTCTGTTTAAAAAAAGAAAGAAAAAAGCGATGTGCTTTATGGTCCATTACGCAGCATAAATAAAGTTTGTCTGGAGCAAATATTTAATTTTAATCGTCTTAATTCAAAGCATGATCTTACTTTTTCTATGGTAGCTATGATTTGCATGAATAAGATGTATATCATTTTTACTTTTGTATCTCCCGAACTATCCTTAATCAGTGTGGAAACACACAGGGTGACACCCTTTACTGAGTGTTATGTAGGCCTACTCAAAATATATGTAGAATTTTTAAATGTAAAGCATTTGTTGATGAGACCGTTTGTCTGTTGGCCGCATGAACAGTCTTTGGGGAGAGCTGATGATACTAAAGCAGGAGGCATGCCCTTTGACCTCCTCAATTTTGGAGGGTTTTTTGTTAAAGACCCTACAACTTAGTCCTTCACAGTAAATTTGAAATCCGGAAATCAACACCAATAGAGATAATTTCAACACTTTAAAAGTGTATGGGCACCACCCACAAAGTGTTAGTTCAACTCTTTCAAAAGTGTTGCTTCTCACAACACTGACACAGTGTTGCAATGTGAACACTAAGAGAGTAAAATATGAACACCAATGCAGATAACAACAACACTGTTACAGAGCAGTTCAAATTCTACACTGTTCTGGTGTTGAACACTTTAAAATAAAATGGAAATCACAATCTTCTCAACCTTATGAGTCAAATATTACACCATCCTGGTGTTGATAGAAAACCTTTTTATAAATAAAAACACTAAAGGAGTTAGGCTACCAGTTTTTCTTATTAGGGTTCGGCATTAATGCCCAAAAAATGCCCCAAACCCCCCAAAAAGCCAGCAGCCATATCACCCTGTAGCCCAAGACCGGTTGCCCACTGAAGCTAAGCACGGTTGAGCCTAGTTAGTACCTGGATGGGAGACTCCTGGGAAATCCAGGTTGCTGCTGGTAGAGGTCTTAGTGAGGCCAGCAGGGGGCGCTCACCCTGTGATCTGTGTGGGTCCTAACACCCCGTCATTAAAAATCCCAGGATGTCCTTCAAAAAAGAGTAGGGGTGTAACCTCGGCATCCTGGCCAAAATATGCCCATTGGCCTCTGGCCATCATGGCTTTTTTCGCTAGAAAAAGCGCTATATAAATGTAACGAATTATTATTATTAATTAAAGAACTGTAAAATAAACTGACAAATAATTTAATCTGAATAATTAATATCTTTGAAATTTTGTTTGCATTTCTTCTGAAACACACTGTTTTGAAATGATTTACCAATTTTTAGCATCATCATTCTCAATCTATTGCAACGTGTCTATTTTCCTTTGAAAAACAACTGTGGTTTCCTAGAACTGTGGTTTCGCGTATGTCTATCTCACACCTATCGCAGGTGTTGCCTGCACCATCTAATCTACAGCTAAAGAAAACAGTTACAAGAGTTGCGAATGTGCGTTTGTATGCTGAAATGTATGCCACGAAACAAAGAAAAGACAACATCTTTCTAGAAAGCGACTCTCAAAATATGTGCATAAAACAAAACACAGTGCATCAAAGTACGATGATTTATCAGAAAATAACTTTTGCCGCTTTGTTTGAAAATTGTCTTGTCTTTGTTTCATGCCATTTTTTTATTTAATAACATAATTTATCTATCAATTGACATTTACGAAAACATTTCGGCATTCTGCTGATGAGGCCAAAAACTTTCAAACCCATCTAAGGTTAAAAATTTAATTGATCTTCAACAAATAAAAAACAGATATAATACAAATGAGCAAATAATAAAGCTTGGGTTGCTGAATATTCCATCTCTTACTTCAAAAGCGCTAATAGTTAATGATATGATTTCAGATTATAACCTAGATGTGCTGTGTTTGACAGAAACCTGGCTAAAACCAAACGATTACTTTGCTTTAAATGAGTCAATCCCACAAGATTACAGTTATAAACATGAACCTCGTCTGAAACACAAAGGAGGAGGTGTTGCTGTAATTTATAGTAATATTTCAAAACCACTAAGAAATCTAGTTGTAAATATAATTCTTTTGAAGTGTTGGTGCTTAATGTAAAAATATATAGTGTAAATGATAAATCACGTTTGAAAATTCTGCTGGCTACTGTATACAGGCCACCAGGGTACCATGCAGACTTTATCAAAGAATTTGCTGACTTTCTATCAGGATTAGTATTGGCTGCAGATAAAGTACTAATTGTTGGTGACTTTAATATACACATAGATAATGAAAAAGTTGCATTGGGATTGGCATTTAAAGACATTATAAACTCAATTGGAGTTAGACAACACGTGTCAGGACCGACTCATTGTCGTAATCATACTCTAGATCTAATACTATCACATGGAATAGATGTTGATGCCGTTGAAATACTGCAGCAGAGCGATGACATCTCAGATCATTATCTAGTCTCATGTAAATTACTTAGCCAAGGCTGCAAAGCCGACTCCGTGTTATAAATATGTTAGACCTATAACTTCTGCCACTAAAGATTGCTTTATCAATAATCTTCCTAATCAGTTTCATCATCTCAGCATCCCGGATAGCTTAGAAGAACTTGATATTGCAACAGAAACTTTTAACTCTCTCTTTTCCAGCACTTTAGACACAGTTGCTCCGCTGCGCTTAAAGAAGATTAAAGAACATAGTCCAACACCGTGGCACAACGAGCACACTCAGGCCCTTAAGAGAGCAGCCAGAAAAATGGAGCGCAACTGGAAGAAAACAAAACAAGAGGTATTTCGGATTTCATGGAAGGAGAGCTCGATTGCTTACAGAGAGGCTTTAAAAGCTGCTAGATCTGCTTATTTTTCAACCCTATTAGAAGAACATAAGCATAATCCTAGGTATTTATTTGAAACAGTGGCTAAACTAACAAAAAAAGAAAGCTTCAAGCCCAGAAGTTTCCAAACAACACAGCAGTAATGACTTTATGAACTTCTTCACTTATAAGATCGATAATATCAGGGACAAAATTATAACTATGCAACCGTCTAATACAGTATCGCATCAGGCAGTGCATTGTAGTCTCCCTGAGGGAAAATTTGATTCATTCATTGCTATAGGAGAGGAAGAATTTTGCAAACTCGTCAAATCATCTAAATCGACAACGTGCATGTTAGACCCTATACCGACTAAGTTGCTGAAAGAGATGCTTCCAGATGTCATAGATCCTCTTCTTAATATCATTAATTCATCTTTGTCTCTAGGATACGTACCAAAAACCTTTAAGCTGGCTATGATTAAACCGCTTGTTAAAAAACAGCAACTTGATCCTACAAAACTAGTCAATTACAGGCCGATCTCGAATCTACCTGTTCTGTCAAAGATATTAGAAAAAGCAGTATCCTCACAACTGTGTTCCTTTCTTGAAAGAAATGATATCTGCGAGGATTTTCAGTCCGGATTTAGACCGTACCATAGTACCGAGACAGCTCTCATTAGAGTCACAAATGATTTGCTCTTATCATCCGATCGTGGTTGTATCTCTCTATTAGTATTACTGGATCTTAGTGCTGCATTTGACACCATTGACCAAAACATCCTTTTAAATACAGTAGACTCGAACATTATGTTGGCATTAGTGGAATTGCACTGGTTTAAATCATACTTATCTTGTTACGAAGTTAATTGGAAGCAATGTTTATTAATTAGAGCACAAGAAATAAAAGACATTGGTTGCATCTTACATCTGTGTTCATGATTTTATACGCGTTAATCTCTTGCTCACTCCTATAACCAATACCACAGCGGCTTAATGGAAAGGTGTTACAAATTTAGCACACAAAAATACACTAAATACACTTACATTTATGCTTCAATACAATTTAATTACAACTAGAATATACTTAGTACAAAATTAGTTGTTTCAAAATAGCACACTTTAAGTTAACTAATCATTAACACATTTGAAGTATAGGCTACTGATAATTAGTCTGGCTGCAAGTATAGTTAGCATGTTTGTTTTTCACCAGGGAAGGTGAATTGTTTGCTTTCTGTATAACCCATTCATAATTTGAATAAAGTTTTATTTTACATGCTGCCAAGTACACACATCAAAATTTCGAGAGTCACAACTGTATTAAAATGAGAGACTGAATCTCAAAACTGTGATGTTTACCAACGGACGAGACGTCGAATGTCAAAACAAATTGTTATTTTGTGTGATGTTGAGTCAGCCCATCAGTATGTGCTATTAAATTGATCTTTTATTGACTTTTATTGAACAGTTAAGAAAACAATAAACATACTGTACATAAGTCTTCACAATCTTAAATTCTGTGCCACTCAAAAAGCAAAACAACATTTTGGTAATCTGTTTTATAAGCTTCACACTGTCATAAGTCAACGCTTCTTTCCAACGCATTATGACCATAGAAAACTATGAAAAGAACTCTTGTCTCACATGCTCATTTTTACTTGTGAATCATTTGCTGTGATCTTATTGGCTGTTATAGGGTCTGTAGGGGTGTTCAAAAAAATTGCTTAAAAGCATGAATGCTAATCTTGAACTTTGCAGAAGTGCTCTAAATCTGTGAGCAGTCCTTCTCTCCTTTACTGCAATGAAGACTGTTGTGTTCACTTTGCTGGTTGTGGCTGTGGGTATGTAGATCTCTCTTATTAGTAATTATTCATGACAATTGTTTGTTTATGCGTACATTGATATGTATTATAGATAGTCTTTAGCATTAATATAAATAAAAGAACAATTCATTTTTCAATGAAGTTTACAGCACAGGTGATAGAATCATTGGAGGTTATGAATGTCCGCTCCACTCCCAGCCCTGGCAAGTGTACATTAGTGATAAGCATTACAGGTGTGGAGGATCTTTGATTGATGAAAGATGGGTTGTGTCTGCAGCTCACTGCAAGTTCTTGTGAGTATAACCTCCCTTTTTAACTTGTATTTTTTTTCCTACTTAACCACAAAACTACCTTTTCCCGAAACCGTACCCTTCTAAGGAATCGATTAGCAACAGGTTGTTATTTTCTTACCATTTCTGAATGTGTAAAAAAAAAAAAAAAAAAAAAAAAAAAAATGTCTAAAGAAAAATAAAGGCTGTCAAAAAAAGTTACACATTCTGTACTATACTAAAGATGAGAGTACGTTAGTCCTCCAAGCATTGGCATCCAGCTCTAATTTAGAACATTTTAGTTTTGAAACATATCTAAATTAGTTTTAAATATGCCTCTTTTCTGGTTTCCATGAATAATCACACATTTTTCTATTATTATTATTCAGCATACTAATGCAGGAGTTGTATTGTCTGTAATTGTCTTGCCATAACCATTATGTCTCTTAGAGGTAAAACCTATTTAAGACAATTATACAGACCTAATATAGGTAGACAATATTCTGATAAACAGTATATTAGGGCTGAGTAAAATATGAGTTTCTTTTTCAAATAGAAGCCAACTCGTCATCTACCTGGGAAAGCACGACATATCTGGTACTGAAGACACAGAACAGCGGATCGAAGCAGAGAAGGTTATTCGTTATCCAAACTATAATAATACACCTCATAACCATGATATCATGATGATCAAGCTGAGAACGCCTGCCATCTTCAACAAGTATGTGAAGCCAATCCGTCTGCCAACCAGCTGCTCTTGTGCAGGGGAGCAGTGTTTGGTTTCTGGATGGGGCAAAACTGGAGGTGAGATGCTGAATAATGAAAATCTTCTTACACTTTTATATAATATGATCAGGCATTAAAACATGCATTCATTCATTAGATACGTTAATTATGACAAGTTTTGGCACTGTTCATATTCTTTTTCCAGGTCACAGAGCTTCTGTCCTGCAGTGTTTGAATTTGCCTGTTCTCTCAAGTGCGCAGTGTAGGGGAGCATATGGTGCAGAAATAACTAAAAACATGTTCTGCGCCGGATTCATGGAGGGAGGCAAAGACTCGTGTGCGGTATGTTATTGACTCAGTCTTCCTCTTTGTATGAGTTTTATATTTTTATACAAACACGCAATTTTGTCCTTTTCATTTTCCAATTTTCTTCTCAGGGGGATTCTGGTGGCCCTGTAGTGTGTAATGGGGAACTGAAAGGTGTTGTTTCCTGGGCAAAGACTGTGCTCAACCAGGCTTTCCTGGGGTTTATACTGAGGTGTGTCGATACATTGACTGGATCAAATGCACCATGGTTAATGATTAGCTCTTTGTTCAGCCTGGTCTGTCCTTTACAAGTAAAATGTCCTAATTATCTGTAATAAAATTCAGTTTGAGAGTATGTGTTTTCATCTTTTATTTTTATATGGACATTGTTTTTAAGCATTTTTTAATCATGGTTGCTCCTAGGAGCATAAATTTCATAGGGGCAATAAACATAACATTTCTCAAGAGCAATTTTTGAAGGGGACACCAATAATACAGGCGAAATTGTACTTGCAAGGATATGTGTACACAGAGGAAAGCCTTACTACTATTATTAGTGTAGCATGGAGACAGATCATATCCTTACTCTCAAAGTTTATCTCTGGTTCAATGAAAAAGCTGACCAAATTGACCAAATATTCTCCAGTGGAGTGAAGTATTGACAAACAATTATCTCTATATTTTCTGGGATTTTATCGATAATGATAATTAGACAATATTTAGGTGAATGTGTTATTGTGCTGGTACCTTGGCAGGTTTAGGACTGCCGTGGACAGCTGACTCCTAAATTTTTTAATATTCTTCATATTCTGTGTGGCGGTCAGTTCACAGCAGTTACAGAAATAAGAACAATTAAAAAAAAAAAAAAAAAATCCAATAAGTTTCAATTGATTTTTTACCATTTATTGGCATTTTTACCTGTATAAATTTTATTTAAACCTAATTATATGCATGCATCATCTTTTGTCAATTATATACATTTAATCAAATTACATTATAATAATAAGACACAATAGGGCTGCTACCAATTTAAATTAAATAAGTATCATCAAAATATTTGGAAACACAGAAGTTGCATTTGAAATGGCATTTAGATGCTTTTACACAGACATAAATAATGTTTTGTTGTTTTAAACACATAAAACGTTGAATAATGATATTTGAAATGGTTTAAAACATGAAAAGATACTTTAAATGTGAAATTAAAACCGCCAGCAGGCAGCAAGTCACTGTTAAAGAGTGAGTCATTAAATTCAACTGATTCGTTCAGAAAGCTGATTCATGAGCCTCGAACACCTCTGTGTTTCTCAGAGACGCAAATAGAGTGCTGTGGCGTAGTTTTCAACTATTTTCGTTGACGAAATAGAGCTTAAAACAGGCAATATGGTGTCTAAAATGTAAGTCACTTAATATGTATTGATTTTTACCAAACACCTTCACGTTTTCCCTAGTTATTCGGAATACCGCAAGTGCTTGGGAGCACTTCGACTTGGCGCAGTAATAGCCGGTGAGAGGATTTTCACGAGTGAAGATATTACTGCGCCAAGTCGAAGTGCTCCCAAGCACTTGCTATGGTATTCCGCCATACAATATAGTTATCCATTTTACACGCTTAGAAAAGCACAACGTTTTGTTTTGCGTCACCTTCCTAGGTCGATTTACACTACTCGAGTAACTGTATTTAAATAGGGAAAACGTGGAGGTGTTTGGTAGCTTCTCTGCTTGGCCCCTATTGAATGAACTGGGCTAAGCCAAGTGCTATCAAAGTGTCGCGGCGTGCCAGAGCGATTAAGTGCACGCACTGAGACGAGAGAGGTATGTATCAACTCGTCTTAGTTAAGGGAATAACATAGTTGAATATGAAAAAACGGTGGAGTATCCCTTTAAGAAGCGCACATTTGTTAAGTGTACTTAACATTATGAGAATGTTCAGCAAATGACATGTTCCCAGAACGTTGTATGATAGCCTAAATATAACATTCATAAAATACTAATAACATTATAAGGACGTTCGGAGAACGTTGTTCTAAGAACGTTTTTAATCAACGTTATGAGAACATTCATCAATCACGAAATAACGTCAAAAAGACGTTCCAAGAATGTTGTTCTAAGAACGTTTTCTATCAACGTTATGAGAACTTTGAACAATCACAAATAACGTCAAAAAGACGATCCAAGAACGTTGTTCTAAGAACGTTTTCAATCAACGTTATGAGAATGTTCATCAATCACAAATAACGTCAAAAAGATGTTCCGAGAACGTTGTTCTAAGAATGTTTTCTATCAACGTTATGAGAACTTTCATCAATCACAAATAACGTCAAAAAGACGTTCCAAGAACGTTGTTCTAAGAACGTTTTCTATCAACGTTATGAGAACTTTCATCAATCACAAATAACGTCAAAAAGACGTTCCAAGAGCGTTTTCTATCAACGTTATGAGAACTTTCATCAATTACAAATAACGTCAAAAAGACGATCCAAGAACGTTGTTCTAAGAACGTTTTCAATCAACGTTATGAGAACGTTCATCAATCACAAATAACGTCAAAAAGATGTTCCAAGAACGTTTTATATCAACGTTATGCGAACGTTCATCAATCGAACGTTCATCAATCACAAATAACGTCAAAAAGACGTTCCAAGAACGTTGTTCCAAGAACGTTTTATTTCAACGTTATGAGAACTTTGATCAATCACAAATAACGTCAAAAAGAGGTTCCAAGAATGTTGTTCTAAGAATGTTTTTAATCAACGTTACAAGAACGTTCATCAATCACAAATAACGTCAAAAAGACGTTCCAAGAACGTTGGTCCAAGAATGTTTTCAATCAACGTTATGAGAACGTTCATCAATCACAAATAACGTCAAAAAAGACGTTCCAAGAATGTTGTTCTAAGAACGTTTTGAATCAACGTTACAAGAACGTTAATAACGTTATATGAACGTTCCGAAAACATTATTTTAATAACGTTTTGTACTAACATTTACACAACTTTTAAAGAACGTTAGTGAATGTTCTGGGAAGGTTCCCTGTTAGCTGTCCAGAAGGCCGCATATTTGGATAAATAATCTCCCATTCATTTTGGCGTCACTTTGACAGCGAATAGCTTTACATCTGAGGCGTCCAAAGACTCCATTTGTCCATTATTTATTTCTAAAGAAACATGACAATGTATAAAAGGCTCCATTACCTTGTATCTTACGTTATGGCCACGTAGAAGCCGTTTTGTAAAAATAGGCTAACAATTGTGTCATAGCCACGCGACTCTCTGTCACAATGTAGAGAAATTACCGTATAGACCGGCGGAGAAGCTCGCAAGCAATCGGGGGGACGTGGATGCATAAAGTCAAGAGAGAAACCCTCAGAGAGTGATAAAGTTGCTCCTGCTCCTAGCTCATGGACAGCTAATACTCACGCACTCCGTCTCTGCGAGATTTTGGAAGGGAATGATTCAGATTTCTCTCGGCACATCTACTAGAAGACTGACAACTGTCAGACACGTTGTTCACGTCACCAAGCTCAGTTTGCGCCTGCGCAGTACGTCTGGCGATCAGGAAGAGTGCTTCAAATGGGCTTCACTTTTCTCCGTTGAAATCTATGGGGTCGCTGTGTCCATCTTATATACTGTCTATGCTTCTGCATGACACGGTTCTGTGTACACTTCCTCATTCTGACCTCTGTGATAACAAAGCTAAGACACATCTCTTCACCTGAAACAAGAAGCTAATAAATGCACGATTTCGAGTAAATAGTTTGTGTGTGATTTTCATGCGATTTTGGGTATTTTTTAGATTTTTTTAGAGGGTATTTTTTTTCTTGATACAATGTACAAACTAAACCACCTGGATCCTAGAACTGCGGTCCTGAACCGTGGGTCTGCAATGTCAAATGGAAAACATTCGAAGCCTCAGAGTATCGACAACAATTAAGGTCATCAGAAGATGTAATTTCTTACATACAGTAGCTAGTCGACTAAAATTCCTATTACAATGTTAGAATGTTATGTCTTAAGGCTTAGCAGAGCCATGGGGTCCTTAATTGTTGTCGATACTCTGAGGCTTTGTATAATCACAGAAACACACGTGTTGACAGTATAGACTATGTTTCAGTGAGGGGAAAAATGTCAAATAGTGACTAAAAACAGAAAAATTGTAGAAGTGACCGTTTCATTCTTATATAGTCTGAAATTATGGACAATGTGAAACGTAAAGCAAGTTTACCCGTGGTTTAGAATGACTCAGGGATAACTATTGTGTGAAAGCACTTTGTAGTATTGGAAATATGTATTGATTTTTTTAGTATTTCTATATTGTATGTATCTATATTTATATGTCTAAGGTATAGCTCATATGAAATTAGGTCTCAGTGAACAATAAAATCTTTGTCAATGTCTGGGGCAAGACAAAATGAGTGTCATTCACAGGCTCCGTTGCTCTACTCTTTAAAATCAACACTTTCTAATAAAATACATTTACAAACTGATTTTTGGACTGAAATTTGTTTAGATGACAGCTGAGCAAAACGGGTTAGGGATACACTCCTCCCAGTTTTCATGGGTCAGAAAGTCACACCCTGCATCCCAATGTGCATACTATGCATCCTAAATAGTATGTGAGCTTGCTGTATAAGTGTGTCCCAAAGCATAATATAATATGCCAAAAGTCCCAGAATGGTCTACTATTTCTGTTAGATTATCGAAGTGTAGATCCGTGCACACACATAATATTGCCCACAACTTTTTAGAAGAGGACATCATGTTCAGTTCAAAACATCAAACAGGCATAAAAAGTAAAAAAATAATAATAATAATCAACTAATAATAATCAACATTTAACCTTGTTGAAATATCTGTTTAATGTTCTCTGTGTTATATATAATCTGCAACAATAATGTGCACTTTTATAAAGATCTGTTTGGATCTTAACTTAATGCATCATTATGCAAAAATATTAGAATAGTTCTCCGCATGAAAGACCTATGACGTAGATTAACGTGCTAATTCTTTTTTCTCCAATAGGATAATGAAATTAAATTAAATGTGGAGGATTTTAACTGTGACAAGATGATTGACAGGCCAGTTTATTGCGACAGGATGGAAGGCAAAAGTTGGACGAGTATTGGGCCATTAAGGGAAATCAACAAGGAGGAGGTGGATCTTGAAGAGTGTGACAGGACAAACTAGCATGTTTGATTGTGTTGAACTAGATATCACCCTCATTGAGGAGACCTAAAAATTATCCAGGGAAGATCTTTCCCCATCACCTCCACTGCCAGCATTTAGCGCTCTCTGCACCACCTGCGTACACTGGAAGGCCTCTTATGAACCCTGCTGCCCTCAAAGACATGCACTATCTATGACTACTATCATATGCAAGCAGTCAGAGACACTACCCAATCAACATTTGTACAGAATAAGTTGCTGATATATTCAGAAGAATGCTAATATTTAAAAAATAAGTTGTATGTGTATAGGATGTTCTCTTAGAATTAATCTTCAAACAGATGGAACGGAACTGGAAACGAACAGCTAAAGATGTTATAAATATCAGTGTTTTGTTCAGTTGAAATATAAAAGGGCAGTTTATGGTCCCACTTTATATTAAGTGGCTTTAAGTACTATGTACTTACATAAAAAAATAAGTGCAATGTACTTATTGTGTTCATGTTGTATTGTAAATCACTTTTGCTGCTATTGAGATGTGATACGGGTAAGGTTAGGGACAGGTGTGCTGGTATGGGTAGGTACAGTATAAGGGTGGGTTAAGGTGTAAGGGAAGGGTCAACTGTGTAATTACAAATGTAAATACATAAATTAATTACAGCTGTAATTACATGCTGGTATTTTTAAAATATAAGTACAATGTAAAAACATATAATAAGTCCATTGTATCAAATTGTTAATTTCGATGTAAGTACATAGTACTTAAAGCCACTTAATATAAAGTGGAACCTTATTTTCTCCTGAAAAAAGGTCCATCTAATTCTACATAAGCCTTATGTAAGTGACAAGTGATGCTGTCTGATTAAATTGAAAATCACACCCCAACATATACAGTCCCAGTCATGGTCAGAATTAATGGCACCCCTGGTAAATTTATTGAAGTAAATAATTAAAAGTGGGGGGGAAATCACATTATTAAATATATATATACGAGTAAAATATATATATTCCCATTAATATTGACCTTTTTTAGCACACCAGGGTGACTATAGGAACATGAAATTGTCCAGCCATGACTTCTTGTTTCACAGGAGTTTAAATATGAGGAAACACAAAGGCCAAATTCCCTTCATCATCCATCAAAATGAGTAAAACCAAAGAATATAGTTCTGATGTGCATCAAAAGATTATTGAGCATCAACAATATAGAAAGTGGCTGTAAGAAAATAGCTAAAGAATTGAAAATCCCCATTTTGACCATCAGGCCAATAATTAAGGCGTTCCAATCAACTAAAGATGTTATGAATCTGCCAGGAAGAAGATGTGTGTCTATATTGCCTTAATGGACAGTGTTACGTCCCTTCCCTGATTTTAAAAGTCTAGGGAGTTTTGAGAAGGGAAACATTAAGCCACCCCTCGATAACCATTACCATTAACACACTGGGAAAGCAATGGAGACCACCAGGAAACAGCAGAGCAGATGAACACATTTATTGTGTGCAATAATCGGCCATAAACATGTATATAGATATCTCTATACATATAGATATATATAAAGGAAACAAATGATTACGGTTCACAACCAGAACGAAAGAAAAATCACAAAAAAGAACAAATTATATTATACCCGATCTGGAAAAGAAAAAGGGAAAATTAGACAGTGCCAACACAACGAAAAGAATAAAACAAAAAGAATCTTTCTAACCCATTTTAACTAACCTATCTATAAAGAAAGAGGTAGAAAGAAAAAGTCTTCAACGTCCAGGACGTCCTGTACTTCCCTACTCTACCTACCAAAACAAAAATACAACAAATGGCACATGCCCCTAAACCTAGTGTATCTAAACAAAGTTCAAACTAAGTGTGCACAATGTACGTCACGTGACATAACTTACCTATCCCTTTTCCTTTATCCAGCCAAACACAGTGTTACCAGTCTTAACTCTTTCCAACAATAAAGGAAAAAGATCGGCAAAGCATATGGGTTTCACGTGAAAATCAAAGCACACTAGACAAGACTTAAATGGTAACCAAACACAGAATCAAAATAAGCATAACAGAAAATACAGAGCGCACGGTCGCAGACCAAGTTCACAAACAAAAAGCCGCGCGCCTCCAGTGAGGTGGTGTGTCCTTTTATCCTTCCGGTAACCATATGACTGGCTCTCGTCCTCCTACGTCAGTACACCAAAACCCTCCCCGCAGATGATTGAAGGCAGAGGCGGACCAATCAGCACATCACCTGCAAAAGAGAAAGTAAAAACGGACAGCGACAGAAAACAATACAAAGAAACGAAGAACTACAAAGAACTCCCGAACCACACCTCTCGATGTCACATAATAACGTAACACCCCCACATTTAAGAACAAACATATATTGTTTGTTAAAGAAAATTCTTAACATGAAGCAGATCATAACTCACCGGCAGTAAGCCCCTTTCAAACCCTGGAAAGAGCGTCAGCCAGGACATTCTCAGACCCCTTTTTATGATGAATTTCAAGATTATAACCCTGCAAGGCAAACAGCAACGCCAAAGTTTCCTTTTCCACTGTAGAGTAATTTCCTTGATGTTTGTTAAACTTACGGGAGAAAAAGCACACCGGATGGTCCACGCCATCCTCGCCCTCTTGAAGCAACACTGCTCCAGCGCCTACCGCGCTCGCATCAACTTCCAACTTAAAAGAGCGATCAAAGTTCGGAGCAGCTAAAACTGGGGTGCTATACAACAGAGCTTTGACACTCTCAAATGCAATCTGGCACTCCTCAGTCCATGTGAAAGTTCGTTTTGGACTAAGAAGATTCGTGAGTGGAGCTACCACTGTGGAGAAATTTTTACAAAAATTACGGTAGTACCCGGCCATACCTAGAAATCGTCTCAATTCTCGCCGTGTCTTAGGTACTGGAAAATCCGTAATAGCGACAACTTTCGCTTCCACAGGCTTCACCTGTCCCTGTCCCACCTGTTTGCCCAGATAGGTGACACTAGCTTGACCGAACACACACTTCGCCAAGTTAAGGGTCAATGAAGCACTCTCCAACCTCTCAAACACTGTACGAAGTAGGGACATGTGTTCTGTCCAGTCCTTAGAGAAGATTACAAGATCATCTAAATAAGCGTTACAGTTGGGCACACCAGCTAGAACTATCTGAATCAATCTCTGAAATGTAGCCGGTGCGTTTCGTAACCCGAACGCCATAACGTTGTATTGTAGAAAGCAGTCCGGGGTTACGAACGCAGAAATGTCAGACGCACGCGGAGTTAACGGTACCTGCCAGTATCCTTTAAGTAAATCAAGCTTACTAACATACTTCGCCGAACCGATGTTATCGACACAATCTTCCATCCTGGGAAGAGGATAAGAATCAGGTATCGTCACGGCATTCACTTTTCGGTAGTCCGTACAAAAACGGAACGAACCGTCAGACTTATTTACCAAAAGGCACGGAGAACTCCACGGACTACAGCTATGCCGGGCTAGTCCATTTGTCAGCAGATACTCAGTTTCTTCCTTCATGACGGATCTTTTGATCGCGTTAAGTCGATAGGCATGTTGTTTTATGGGTTTCGCACCACTAACATCAATATCATGTCGTAATACATTAGTCTGAGACGGAACATCCGAAAATAAAGCTGGGAATGCAGTAATAAGATCTACCACATCCTGCAGCTGCCCATCGGGTAAATGAGAAAGACGAGAAGGCAAATTCGTTAGAATAACTGAATTTTCTAATTTGTTACACTGTTGGGGAGTATTTCTCAGCACTAGACCATCCTCATCTGCACCCATCTCACCGTCTGCAACAGACACAACTTCCGACATTGTCATAACAGGTGCAATCTCTATAACCTCTTTAGCGAGATCAGTCTGCACTTGTTCTCGTTCATGATACACTTTGAGCATGTTAACATGACAAACACTCGTTTTACGTCTTCTCTCTGGAGTCTGTATAACATAGTCTGTCTCACTGAGTTTTCGGACCACTTTATAAGGACCAGTAAATCGAGCCGACAATGCTGACCCTTGAACGGGTAGTAACACCAACACCTTGTCACCAGGCTGAAAAGACCGTACGACTGCTTTGATGTCATAACGATTTTTCATTTCACACTGAACATTTTTCAAAGATTTCTGAGCCAGATCGCAAGCCTCATGAAGCCTTTTCTTGAAACGACTAACATAGTCTAAGATGGTTACTTTAGACTCTGAATTAGTCTCCAGCATCCTATCTTTAAGAACCTTTAGTGGGCCTCGGACAGTATGCCCAAAAACCAACTCGGCTGGGCTAAAACCGAGTGATTCCTGCACCGTTTCACGTATGGCAAACAACACCAAAGGGATTCCCTCGTCCCATTCCTTATTTGTTTCCATACAATACCTTCGAAGCATCGCTTTTAAGGTCTGGTGAAACCTCTCAATTGCGCCTTGGCTCTCAGGGTGGTATGCACTTGAGATTCGATGTTCAATGGACAAAGACTTAAGAGTCTGAGCGAAAACACGCGACAAAAAATTGGTTCCCTGGTCTGTCTGAATCACCTTAGGAAGACCAAATGTAGAAAAGAATTTTACAAGCGTTTTCAAAATTACAGGAGCAGTTATTTTGCGCAGCGGTATAGCTTCTGGGAATCGCGTCGCTCTACACATAATAGTGCATAAATATTCGTTACCGGATTTTGTCTTCGGCAGAGGTCCAACACAGTCTACCAGCACTTCTTCAAATGCTTCACCCACAATTGGAATAGGGGAGAGTGGTGCGGGGGGAATTAACTGATTCGGCTTCCCCGTCATTTGGCAAGTGTGACAGGTTCGACAGAATTTAGCAACATCGCGTTTCAGACCCGGCCAAAAAAAATGGTGTAGAATACGATCGTAGGTCTTAGTTATGCCCAAGTGTCCAGACAACACATGTTCATGAGCTAACCATAATACCTGAGAACGGTATGTAATTGGGATAACCACCTGATACACAACATTCCAATCCAGATCATCATCGACCTTAGAACACCACTTTCGCATCAATAATCCATCATCTACAAAATACGCAGTATGTCTTGTCTTAGCAGTCTCATCACTAAGAACAGTCGAAAAACATTTACGCAAAGACGGATCTTCCTTTTGTGCGGCAATAATTTGTGAACGAGTGACAGGCAAGTCCAAAGAATTAGAATTCCCCAGCACAGTTTCTACACTCTTCCGATTAGAGTCTTGTGAGCTCACCTTCGTTTCAGACTCCGAGATTAACACATCATTTGTTAACGTCCGCCCCACCAACGAGTCAGCCAGAGCGATTTGAGCTGTCCTCGCTAACTGAGCGCGCGTAACTGCACAGGCGGAAAATACTTCAGGATATTGACTAGCCACATCATCAGAAATCGCACATACATTCGGAGTATCAGTCACCTCTGGCACTGGCATGACTTTGCCTCTGGCCAAATCATTCCCCAAAATAATAATAATAATAATAATAATTCATTACATTTTATATAGCGCTTTTCTGGACACCCAAAGCGCTTTACATAGAAGGTGGGAATCTCCTCAACCACCACCAATGTGCAGCATCCACCTGGATGATGCGACGGCAGCCATATTGCGCCAGAACGCCCACCACACACCAGCTTATTGGTGGAGAGGAGACAGTGATGAAGCCAATTAGTATATATATAGGAGGATGATTAGGAGGCCATGATGGACAGAGGCCACTGGGCAAATTTGGCCAGGATGCCGGGGTTACACCCCTACTCTTTCGAAAGACATCCTGGGATTTTTAATGACCACAGAGAGTCAGGACCTCGGTTTAACGTCTCATCCGAAGGACGGTGGTTATAAAGGTTATTCCTTTTACAGGCAACGAATTACGAATACCAACCTTTACAAACCCTGAAACTAAGGTACTGGCTAAGTGCACGCGATGCAAAGGAACTGGTACCACCTGCATTTCAATACCACGAACTAGAATATTTGAGCCGCAATATGATTCCCCGGAAAAAGGCAAAACATCACATACCATAAGTGACTGCATGGCCCCAGTATCTCGGAGGATGTGAACTTCTCTCTGATCCTCTACCTTTCCAGATAAAGAAACAAACCCAGTCATTACAAACGGTTTATAATTTGCATCAGGAATATCAGTACAGCATGATAATTCAGATGGTTGCACGGTCTCCAGTAACGCAACACTTTTAGGATGCTGCACCTGCGGTTTTCGTTTAAGCACACCACAATCCGCAATCAGATGCCCTGGCTTATGGCAATAAAAGCATTCCCTTACCTCCCTTGATTGTGAATTTCCAGACTTCACTCGGACACTCTGACTTTGTAAGGGGGTGCCAGGCACACTCTTTTCAGCGCGCGTCACTGAAAATATGCCCTTATGGGTGAGTACGAATTCATCTGCCAGAACAGCAGCACGTGCCAGTGAATCAACTTTTTGTTCGTTTAAGTACACCACCACACGCTCAGATAAACACCCTTTAAATTCCTCCAACAGGATTAATTCTCTCAGTGAACCAAAATCATCAGCTTTACTGGCATTACGCCATTTGTCAAACAAAATACTCTTATCCCTTGCAAACTCTACATAGGTCTGGTTAGAATTCTTCTTATGGCTTCGGAACCTCTGTCGATATGCCTCTGGGACCAGTTCATACGCACGTAATATCGCTAGTTTCACAGTCTCGTACTTCACACTATCTTCTAAAGAAAGAGTGGAAAAAACTTCTTGCGCCTTCCCAATTAACCTGCATTGCAATAGAAGGGCCCAAACCTCCTGAGGCCAACCAAGTGACAGAGCAATACGCTCAAAAGCGTTAAAATACGAATCCACCTCTGTCTCTCTAAAATGTGGAACTAACGTAATGTGCTTACTCACATCAAACGATCCTGTTGCTAACGATGGAGGAACAGAAGGCACCGTTGCTAACGGCGAGGTATGAACAGAAGACACTGCTGCCAACGGTGGGGTAGGAGCAGGCGGAACAGTGGTAACTCGAGAGGGGTGTAATTGCGCAGCGGAGCTTCCCACAATTTTCATTGCGTCGAGCTCCAACTGTCGCATTTTCACCTGTTTCTCTGCCTCAATTTCGAGTTTGCGAATTTGCAATCTCAAATCTAACTCACCCTGACGAGTCTGCGCTTTCTCTTGCGCTTCCAGCTGCAATCGGGCCAAACGAACTTTCAGTTTCGTTTCCCCTTTTGAGTCCACAGAAAAAGGCGAGAACGGTTCAAATCGAGGTAACCCCGCCCGAACTTCGGACTCCGCCACAGGCATATCCTCACCAATCTCACCCACATGCCTGCTAGGTGTCTCAGCATCCACACCAGCATCTGCAACATCCCCCACTTCTGGCAACACGAGCACTTTCCACTCCACCAACTGATCATATACTATGGATTTTATCTCCTTCTTAAGAGATTGTTTAGCCACAACAATCTGAAAATGATTCGCGATCGCCAACAAATCATCCTTTCTGCAGCACTCTAATATTTCTACAGTTGGATTTTCAATAAAACTTTCCAAATCGAACGTTGCCATGTTGCTACCTATAGGCCGCCACTTACTACAGAATCTGCTGTACACACTCACCAGGCTCCCAGTGTAAAAATGGCAAACATGTCTCGAGGTGGCATAAATTAATCAATCCAATATTAATCAATTTCCATGGAAAAATTATCCCGGACGAGCCCCCATTAATGTTACGTCCCTTCCCTGATTTTAAAAGTCTAGATTTTAAAAGTCTAGGGAGTTTTGAGAAGGGAAACATTAAGCCACCCCTCGATAACCATTACCATTAACACACTGGGAAAGCAATGGAGACCACCAGGAAACAGCAGAGCAGGGGCCTGTTTCAATAAGGAGGTTCAACCAACTCTGAGTTAAAACTTGAACTCTGAGTTGACTTACCCTGAGATGGGAAACTCTGAGTTTTCGGTTTCAGATCAGCTGAAATTAGTTAGTTCAATCAACTCTAAGTTGACTGACTCTGAGTTAAGCGCGTGCACCACAACTATAAAAAAGCCATTATCAATGGAGCGCAGATATTATGAGTCACCATGGCAACAGCGCCAGACACAAAGAGGAATTACTGTTATTACAGTGTTGGGTGTAATTAATTACCATGTAATCTAAATATTGTAATTTAATTAAAGGGATTACTCTTAATTCTTCTGTAATTTAAAAATAAAATATGATGTAATTGCATTAAATCGGCTACTGCATAGACTATAGAACAATTCTGTATAAAACAACAGTGGATTTAACATACATTTTTATTTTGAATGTAACCTTCTCCCTCTACACACTTTGGTCAATTCAAGAATAATTCATGCAATTGTATATTGTTCATTTTGAAAGCATTAAAAGTGCAGTTTCTTGTCTCTCCTCATTGTATTGTTCAAGTGGTTGAGGTTGATATGGGACTTAGTAATTAATAATAAGTAGACCAATACTTTCTAAAGATAGTAATTATTACATTAATCTAATTACACTGTTGAAGATGTCATTTGTAGGTAGTAATTAATAACTATTTTAGAGTAACTGTTATAATATCAGGTGAAACTGGAAGAACAGTTATTCAACCTAATTTTAATTTTCATGACTGCAGGCATTAAAAGAATGTGGCAGCAGCTGAAAATAAAAATATATAAAAACATAATTCAATCAGGTAAGTGTCACGAGTGGGAGACGAGAGACGTGGATTCAATAGCAGAGATTTAATAGGAAGACAACACGGGTAAGGTACAAACTCCAACACTGGGAAACAAACGGGAAGGTACACACGGAACACGTAACATGTACAACGAACCAGCACAGGACAGCAAACACAGGAAGACTAAATAGGGAGGCAAAACAAGGAGGGTAACGAGCAGGACAGGTGGGACAACTAAACCAATAATCAGATAACAAGGGGGAGGGACCAGACAATGACAAGAGCACATGGCCCCAAAATAACAAAACACCCATGTGCATCACCAGACAGGACAGACATGTGACATTACCCCCTCCCTACGGAGCGGCTACCAGACGCTCCATAAGACCAGGGCGGGACGGGAGGGACAGACCAGGGCGGGACGGGAGGGACAGACCAGGGCGGGACGGGAGGACAGACCGGGACGGGAGGGACAGACCAGGGCGGGACGGAAGGGACAGGCGAAGTGGACAGTTCATCAGGCGGCCAGGGCGAAGCGGACAGTTCATCGGGCGGCCAGGCGGTGAAGACCCCTCGGGCGGCCAGGGCGGTGAAGACCCCTCGGGCGGCCAGGGCGGTGAAGACCCCTCGGGCGGCCAGGGCGGTGAAGACCCCTCGGGCGGCCAGGGCGGTGAAGACCCCTCGGGCGGCCAGGGCGGTGAAGACCCCTCGGGCGGCCAGGGCGGTGAAGACCCCTCGGGCGGCCAGGGCGAAGACGACAGTCCATCTGGCGGCCAGGGCGGAGATGACAGTCCATCTGGCGGCCAGGGCGGAGACGAACAGGGTGAAGACGACCACTCGGGCAGCCATGGCGGTGAAGACCCAAGCGGAACAGGAATAGACCCTTGCTCAGGAACAGTCACAGACACCACCTGCTCAGGAACTGCAACAGCAACAGACACCACCGGCTCAGGAACAACAACAGCAACCGGCTCAGGAACAGCAAAATACACCGGCTCAGGAACAGCAACAGACACCACCGGCTCAGGAACTGGAACAGACACCACCGGCTCAGGAACAGCAAAAGACACCGGCTCAGGAACAGCAACAGGCACCACCGGCTCAGGAACTGCAACAGGCACCACCGGCTCAGGAACTGCAACAGGCGACCACCGGCTCAGGAACTGCAACAGGCACCACCGGCTCAGGAACTGCAACAGGCACCACCGGCTCAGGAACTGCAACAGGCACCACCGGCTCAGGAACTGCAACAGGCACCACCGGCTCAGGAACTGCAACAGGCACCACCGGCTCAGGAACTGCAACAGGCACCACCGGCTCAGGAACTGCAACAGGCACCACCGGCTCAGGAACTGCAACAGGCACCACCGGCTCAGGAACTGCAACAGGCACCACCGGCTCAGGAACTGCAACAGACAGCGGCTCAGACACCGGCTCAGGAACCAGGGGCGAGCAACTGGGACGGTCCCCGGCAGGGCGAGCAACTGGGACGGTCCCGGCAGGGCGAGCAGCTCGGGCGGGGCCGGCAGGGCGAGCAGCTCGGGGCGGGGGCCGGCAGGGCGAGCAGCTCGGGCGGGGGCCGGCAGGGCGAGCAGCTCGGGCGGGGCCGGGCAGGGCGAGCAGCTCGGGCGGGGGGCCGGCAGGGCGAGCAGCTCGGGCGGCGCGGCAGGGATGGCAGTTACCTCCGGGCTGGTCTCTGGGTTAGAACCCACCAGACGACCCGATGAAGAGGTTCCTCTCCTTCTCCTCCTCCGTCTCCGGACCACCCGAAATCGGAACAGCAGACACTGGCTCCGACTCAGGAACAGCAGACACTGGCTCCGACTCAGGAACAGCAGACACTGGCTCCGACTCAGGAACAGCAGACACTGGCTCCGACTCAGGAACAGCAGACACTGGCTCCGACTCAGGAACAGCAGACACTGGCTCCGACTCAGGAACAGCAGACACTGGCTCCGACTCAGGAACAGCAGACACTGGCTCCGACTCAGGAACAGCAGACACTGGCTCCGACTCAGGAACAGCAGACACTGGCTCCGACTCAGGAACAGCAGACACTGGCTCCGACTCAGGAACAGCAGACACTGGCTCCGACTCAGGAACAGCAGACACTGGCTCCGACTCAGGAACAGCAGACACTGAAGGACTGAAGGGCGTCTCCAGGATCCGAGCTAAACGCTCTAAATAACCGATCAGTGCCCCCCCGGCCATGAGAATGGGCATCTCCCGATCTGTCTCCGACAGGGCAGACGTGGGTTGAACCCTCTCTGGCTGGGCAGACGTGACCTGAACAGTCTCTGACTGGGCAGACGTGACGCGAACAGTCTCTGACTGGGCAGACGGGACGTGAACGGTCTCTGACTGGGCAGACGGAACGTGCATGGCCTCTGACTGGGCAGACGGAACGTGCACGGTCTCTGACTGGGCAGACGGGACGCAAATGACCTCTGACTGGGCAGACGGGACATGAACGGTCTCTGACTGGGCAGACGGGACGTGCACGGTCTCTGACTGGGCAGGCGCAGATCTCCTCCTCCTCCTCCGTCCTCCCGACGGATGCCTGAAGACTCGAGGCTGGCCGAAACCACTGA
Source organism: Phoxinus dragarum (assembly GCA_033366665.1). Lineage (NCBI taxonomy): Eukaryota > Metazoa > Chordata > Actinopteri > Cypriniformes > Leuciscidae > Phoxinus > Phoxinus dragarum. The sequence continues at coordinate 43,010 of JARPMJ010002956.1, forward strand.
TGACGTCCCAACGCTGGACGGATCCAGTGACGAGGAATTACCCTCCAAATTCCTTTGGGCGCACATAAAAAAATACTTCGCCAAGGAAATCCCATTCTCCCTCTCAGCAGGAGAAAGTTCACTCCGCTGAATCCACATTTAGGTAGGGATGGCTGACGCGAAACAGTCGTTCCGAAGCTTTGCGAGATCCCGAAGCGCAGATGATTCGAAACACTGATCCGAAGCGTGATTCAAACACCCATGTCACGTGACTATGGCCAAACGAAGCCTCGAAGTGTTTCACTAAGTGTTTCATCAGGTGTGATCCGCCGAACCAGCGTTTGATTGACACGGTCGGATCAGACCACACAAGCGCACATCTGTATTAAAGTGAAATCAACGCATCTTGACCTCGTGTGTTTTTGTGAGAGGAGTTTGATTTTGAGATAGCCGATTTTTGATGATATAACGTCATTTATAGTGCGATTTGTTTAGTTATATTTAGGCTTACATTTAAATTTACACAACACATTGACTGATAGGCTAGAGACACAGAGTATACATAGTGACACATTAATAGATACATAGATATAAATATAGACAGCTAGATTAATAGATAGATAGATAGATAGATAGATAGATAGATAGATAGATAGATAGATAGATAGATAGATACATAGATAGATTAAAGATAGGGATAGAAATGTCAACATCAGACCCATCAACATCAACACCAGTAGAAACACAGGACAGTTTATGGGAACTTTTTGATACTCATATCCATCAAACCCAGATGATACACAATGCTACAGCTGATGCCACAGTGGAAGTGAAAAAATAAATAAATACATCAACGATGCGTATTTGTCCAGAACTCATGATCCACTAACTTACTGGAAAGAGAGAGCAGTAATCTTTCCTCATTTGTATGTCCTGGCTAAAAAATATCTTTGCATTCCAGCAACAAGTGTCCCTTGTGAGAGGATTTTTTCAAGGCTGGAGAAATTATCTGTAAAAAAAGAAGTATGGCTAAGTCCTTCCACAGCAGAGAAATTAATATTTTTGAAGAAAAATATCTAAAAAAGTGAGACGTTGTGGCTTGATTTATTTTATTAATATTAATTTTGCAAGGACCAAAATAACATTATGCACAGTGATGAGCCTATATGTTACAAGATTCACATATTAGAAAAGTACAATAATAAAAATAAAAAAACAAATTTAATGGCTCGTCAAGGTTGTTTCAGATCAACACCTGCAAGTGACCACTAGGTGTCACCGTGGAGACGGGTGTCGGATTGATTCGAAGCCTCGAAACAATATGAACCATTTGGTTCAACAGTTTCATTACTTCACGAAGCCTCGATCTGCCCATCACTACATTTAGGCTGGTTCGTTCTGTCACGAGTGGGAGACGAGAGACGTGGATTCAATAGCAGAGATTTAATAGGAAGACAACACGGGTAAGGTACAAACTCCAACACTGGGAAACAAACGGGAAGGTACACACGGAACACGTAACATGTACAACGAACCAGCACAGGACAGCAAACACAGGAAGACTAAATAGGGAGGCAAACAAGGAGGGTAACGAGCAGACAGGTGGGACAACTAAACCAATAATCAGATAACAAGGGGGAGGGACCAGACAATGACAAGAGCACATGGCCCCAAAATAACAAAACACCCATGTGCATCACCAGACAGGACAGACATGTGACAGTAAGGCTTGAGCATATCATGGGTGTATGCTATCTGACTTTACAAACATTTGACATATTACATTATTAGGGTTTTATAGGGTATTTTTGATATTTCCATTAATTTTACTTTGGGTTGGGTTTTTCGTTGGTCCCACTCCCAATAGATTCTGATATCTTATGGGACTAATATCTATCTAGAGACTAATATCTGTCTTTTGGAGCCTCATGTCCCCACAGAACCCCAGACAGTTGTAAGTTGCCTACTCAATACATCAGAAATGATGACAAATAGTGTTATAAAGTGTACAAATGCTCATCTTCACAGGATGATGCATGAAGAAACAGTTTCTGCGCCACAGAGAGGCCTACAGGGTAATGTTAATATTATGAGTCTACACATCAGACAATACACATTCACATTGTGGCGTAGCCTATAGAATCAAAGTTTATATCTAAGTATAAAAGGACATTCTTATCCCCCAAGTGATTTTCAGTAAATGCCACAGTTTAATTCTGTAGAATTTGTTTAGAACTGCATGATGTAACTCTAATGTACTGTATTTTCAGTTGCCAGTTAAGGAGTTAACGTTAAATATACTTCATCTTATTAATTTCTTTTTTAAAACAGCGGAGAAAACAGCAATAAATAAATGTACAGAAGAATGAATGAAGTGTTTAAACACCGCTTCCTCTTTAAAAAAGGGGAGGAGACCGCAAGAAACTCTGGGTTTACCGAAGAAAACCTGCTCCCGACCAGGTTAGGTTCACAGAGTAAGTTGCCATGGTAACTAAAAGTTACCTCTCTTTCAGAAACGGGCTTGACTTACTCTGCTTTCTCGGGTTTGATATACCTCCCATTCTGAAACGGAAAACCCAGAGTTTCCCTCATTTCAGGGTTAACATACTCAGAGTTTTCACTTAACCTCCTTTCTGAAACAGGCCCCAGATGAACACATTTATTGTGTGCAATAATCGGCCATAAACATGTATATAGATATCTCTATACATATAGATATATATAAAGGAAACAAATGATTACGGTTCACAACCAGAACGAAAGAAAAAATCACAAAAAAGAACAAATTATATTATACCCGATCTGGAAAAGAAAAAGGGAAAATTAGACAGTGCCAACACAACGAAATGAATAAAACAAAAAGAATCTTTCTAACCCATTTTAACTAACCTATCTATAAAGAAAGAGGTAGAAAGAAAAAGTCTTCAACGTCCAGGACGTCCTGTACTTCCCTACTCTACCTACCAAAACAAAAATACAACAAATGGCACATGCCCCTAAACCTAGTGTATCTAAACAAAGTTCAAACTAAGTGTGCACAATGTACGTCACGTGACATAACTTACCTATCCCTTTTCCTTTATCCAGCCAAACACAGTGTTACCAGTCTTAACTCTTTCCAACAATAAAGGAAAAAGATCGGCAAAGCATATGGGTTTCACGTGAAAATCAAAGCACACTAGACAAGACTTAAATGGTAACCAAACACAGAATCAAAATAAGCATAACAGAAAATACAGAGCGCACGGTCGCAGACCAAGTTCACAAACAAAAAGCCGCGCGCCTCCAGTGAGGTGGTGTTGTCCTTTTATCCTTCCGGTAACTATATGACTGGCTCTCGTCCTCCTACGTCAGTACACCAAAACCCTCCCCGCAGATGATTGAAGGCAGAGGCGGACCAATCAGCACATCACCTGCAAAAGAGAAAGTAAAAACGGACAGCGACAGAAAACAATACAAAGAAACGAAGAACTACAAAGAACTCCCGAACCAGCACCTCTCGATGTCACATAATAACGTAACAGACAGTGAGGATGAAAGTTTGAGTGGCCAAAGAGTCTTCAAGAATCACAGATGGAGAATTGCAGAGATTAAATGAGTCTTGGGTAAGAAAGACTATTAAAAAAAAAAAAAAAAAAAAAAAAAAAAAAACATCACCACACGTTGTTTGGGAGGGTTTCAAGAAAAATCCTCCTCGCTCATCCAAAAACAAACTCCAGCAAATTCAGTTGTCAGACTCAACTGGAACTTCAAACGGCACAGGGTTCTGTGGTCAGATGAAACTAAAAAAATAGCTTTTTGTCAGCAAACACGGTAGATGGGTTTGGTGCACACAAGGATAAAAAGTACCCCATGTGTACAATTTAATATACCGTCGGATCTTTACTGCTGTTTTTTTGGTTCTTCTGTCCATAGAACGTTTGAAAAGTACCTGACACTACTGGCACTTCAAACGGGACGGGGTTCTATGGTCAGATGAAACAAAAAAATAGCTTTTTTGGCAGCAAACACTTAAGATGGGTTTGGTGCACACAGGGATAAAAAAGTACCCCATGTGTAAAATCAAATGCTCTGCTGTATATTTACTGCTGTGGGCCTAATTTTCTGCCAGAGGTCCTGGACATCTTGTTCAGATACATAGCATCATGGATTGGATCAAATACCAACAGATAAAAATCGAAATCTAACAGACTGTGCTAGAAATCTTATAACGGGCCATGTTTGGATCTTCCAACAGGACAGTGATCCAAAAACAAATATTAAAATCAAACAAAAATGGGTCACTGAGCACAAAAACAAGATCTGCAATGGCCATCCCAGTCCCTGGCCTGAACCCTATAGAAAATGAGTGGGCTGAACTGAAGAGAAGAAGCACCAACATGGATCTGTGAATCTGAAGGATCTGGAGAGTTTCTGTATGGAGGAATGGTCTCTGATCTCTTGTCAGGTGTTCTCCAAACTCATCAGGCATTGTAGGAGAAAATCTCAGAGCTGTTATCTTGGCAAAAGGAG
>JARPMJ010002956.1:50000-57500 GCA_033366665.1 Phoxinus dragarum
TGAACTTTTTCCATTAGCGACTCTGCGGACTCGCTTGGCATCGTTCCAAGAGCCCGTGTTCTCCGCTGTTGTGCCGCGCCGTAAGAAGCGCAGTGCGCAGCGGATCCGGAACCATCTCTCAGCCGTCAAAGCTCGCCGGTGCGCCCGCGAGCTACATCACCGGCTTCTTCGGTGCCGCAGCTTGCCGCCGCTTCCGAGGACCTCGCGCCTCCTGTCCGTGCTTCGACGGGTAAGAGAGCTAGCATCGAGGCGGAGCTAGTTCGCGTGCTCACTCAGGCCACGGCGAGCCTTGGCCTCGAGTGGGTGTCGCCTGAGCAGCCCGCCCACAACCGACCTGGACGGCTACTTCCTGCCCGGGGAACGGTCTTCACCTGCTTCAAAACCCGCGCCCTTCCTTCCTGAGCTTCATGAAGAGGTCGCGAGGGCTTGGAGCTCCCCGTTTTCAACGAGGACGAGGTCTTCTGTTTCCCTGGCGTTCTCCGAAGTCGACGACGCCAGAAACAGAGGCTACCTTTCCCTCCGCCGGTTTGAAGAGCCTATTGCAGCGCACTTATGCCCGCCCTCCGCTGGACGGCGTGCTAAGATCACGCTGCCCTCAAAGGCTTGCCGCATGACGTCATCCCTGCTCCACTACGCTTTCGCCGCTAACGGACGCTGCACATGATGGCCACGCTACACATCTTCCAGGTCGATCTCCTCCAGAAAATGGACGAGAAAGGACACTTGAGAAGTGCTACGGACCTCGCTCTCCGCGCTTCAAAGTCTGCAGCTCAGGCCATCGGACGGAGCATGGCGGCGCTCACCGTGTCTGAGAGGCACCTCTGGCTCACGCTCTCAGACATGCCGGATGCGGAGCGCACCGCGTTCCTCGACGCGCGCTTTCCCCTGCTGGCCTCTTCGGGACCTCGGTCAAAGACTTCACCGACAGGTACGCTGAGGTACAGAAGGGCGACTCAGGCGATGAAGCACTTCCTTCCGAAGCGCTCCAACTCTGCAGCAGGCCGTGCGAAACAGTCTGCTCAGAGTGCACAGCCTAAGCCTCTGCCCAACAACTCGTTTCAACACCGCCAGACACAGAGCTCGAGACCCCGCGCCGCGTGGTCCACGGCCGAAGATACCGTTGAAGCCTGAGGTACCGAAGTCATCCTAGCACTCCTAGGAAAACGACGGTGTTCAAGTCCGTCGCGGCCGGACTTTCACCGAAGTTTGCCGCTCGTCCAGTCCCAAGTGAAGTTACTGGTCAGTGTATTTAGCAGTCAACAAGCCTGTTCCAATACCCGCTTGCCTGCACACAACAGCCGTTTTCACGGCTACCCAGTAAATCCCTTAAAGAGCGTATTTTCTGGTGTCCCGGCCACGGCCGATGGTGTTTTCATGTGTAGTAAGACTGCCCACTGCTATGTGCCCATCCCTACACACAAACACGGCCCCACACACAGGGCCCGCCGCACATAAATCGACTCAGTTCGATTGCGCGTTAAATGTAGCACATGTGCCCACAACCCAGTGCCCACTAATGCTAGCTCCTGCGGTTTCTGTAAAAACGAAACCAGCGTGCAGGCGCTCTGCTCAGGCGAGCGATGCTATAAAGGTGGTAAACGTGCCCGCTCCCCCGCGCACACGTTCACACACAAGCACTACGGTTCCCACGGAGCCGGTCCAGCCCTCCCCCTCCCGGTTAACCACCGCAGAGGGGCACGTTCGCCAGGGAGACTGGTTTGTGTCAATAGATCTAAAGGACGTGTATTTCAAATACAGATTGCGTCACGTCACAGGCCATTTTTGAGATTCGCCTTCAAGGGTCAGGCATACCAGTACCCAGTCCTGCCGTTCGGCTTGTCCCTGGCACCTCGTACATTTACGAAGTGCATGGACGCAGCGCTCGTTCCCCTCAAACTCCGAGGCGATCGAGTGCTGAATTATTTGGACGACTGGCTCATTCTAGCCCAATCTCACTCAGAGATCATGGCGCACAGAGCCATGTTACTGGATCACCTTGAGAATCTCGGTCTCACGGTGAACTGGGAAAAGAGTTTGCTACTCCCCAGACAGATTATTTCTTTTCTGGGAGTAGAACTGAACTCGCTGTCTATGCCACAGCGCGCACTACATATTCAGCGCACAGTCAGCCTTTTCCGCTGCGGCGCTGTACTCCCTCTAAAGAGTTTTCAAAAGATGCTAGGTCTGATGGCCTCAGCATCATCAGTCCTCCAGCTGGGCCTGCTACGCATGCGCCCACTGCAGCTCTGGCTCAAAGGGAGGGTGCCTCACAATTCGTGGGCCACCGGCCGGCTTCGCCTCAAGGTAGATCAAGCATGCGTTACAACTTTGAACCCTTGGAGGGCGAAAGACTGGTACCGTTCAGGTGTAAACCTGGGGACTTCCTCGAGACTGAGGGTGGTGTCCACGGACGCATCCAATGCAGGATGGGGAGCGCTGCTCGAGGGCAGACCGCTGTTTGGCCTATGATCAGAGCGGGAGAAGCTTTTCCATGATGTTAGCGGTGAGCAAAGCGCTCACGCGTTTTCGTCCCCTGATTGCAGGTTTGCCACGTCCTGATACGTTCAGACAACATATCAGTGGTATCCTACATAAATCGTCAGGGCGGCCTCAGGTCCCTGCTGTTATACAGGCTGACCAGACCGCCTCCTGATGTGGGCGTGCAGAAACCTGCTCTCACTGAAAGCAGCGCACGCGCCAGGATGCCTGAATGTTGGTCCGGACAGACTGTCCAGGAACCACGTTCCGACAGGAGAATGGTCCTTACACACCACAGACAGTACGGCTGCTGTGGAAGAAGTTCGGCAGAGCGGTTTTAGACCTGTTTGCGTCTCAAGAGAACACTCATTGCCCAGAATTTGCTCAAAAAGCAAGGACGCTCTAGCCCACTCGTGGCCTCGTCGTCCTCTTTATGCTTTTCCCCTGTCTCCCTACTGACCCAAGTGGTGGAGCGGATCAGGGAGGAAGGATGCTCAGTGCTGCTGGTGGCGCCGCTCTGGTTGAATCAGTCTTGGTTCCTAGCTGTGATGAAGTTAGCAAGCACCGCCCCGTGGCCAGTGCCTCTGAGGAGGGATCTCCTCTCTCAAGCCAACGGTTCGATCTGGCATCCTCACCCGGAACTATGGTCCCTTCACGTGTGGGCCATCAACGGGTATCCGCTGACCTCCCGCAGGGAGTGCTGAACACGATCACGCAGGCCAGAGCTCCGTCTACGCGACGTCTCTATGTCTCTAAGTGGTCAGTATTTTCGGGTTGGTGCACGACTTGTGGCGTGTCACCCCCGGATTGCGGAGTGACGGAGGTTCTATCTTTCCTACAAGAGCTGTTGGATAAGGGAAGGTCCCCTTCCACGCTCAAAGTGTCTGTGGCGGCCATAGCGGCGTTCTCTGAGACCGCGCTTGGCCAGTCTATAGGAAGGAAAGATTTAGTAATTTGGTTCCTTAAGGGAGTTAGGAGATTGAATCCCCCCAGACCTCCCACAGTTCCCATGTGGGACCTTTCCACGGTGCTGGACGCCATGAAGGGTCATCCTTTTGAACCTCTTCAGGAAATTGATATTAAACACCTGTCATTCAAGACAGTGTTTCTCCTGGGTCTCGCTTCAGTGAAGCGCATTGGGGACTTACACGCGCTCTCAGTGAGTGCTACGTGCATGGAGTTTGGGCCTAATGACTCTAGGGTCATACTCAAACCTAAGCATGGGTATGCCCCAAAATCCCTAAATACACCGTTTAGGGCACAGGTCATTTCCCTGTCTGCCCTTCCGGTCACCGGGGAAAATGAGGACGAGAGTTTTCCCTGTTTTCGTTCAGCGGGCGTTCTAAGGCAGTGGTTCCCAACCTTTTTTTGTCTGAGACCCCCTTTTCCCCAAGAAAATCTTTTAGGGCCCCCCTTCACATATAATTATATTATCGCTCTTGTAAGCTTGCAGCAAGGATGACAAAATATGTTGTTTTCAAACAAACGGTATGTTTACTATAACCAGATATGTTTATGCAGAAATAATAGCCTATAATATTGAAAATACAATAACATAAACATCAGTAGGCCCTTTGTAATTTAAAAACGTAAGCATAGAAGTAGCCTATAAATTGGCCCTATTTGAAATGTAATAACAAAAATATTCACACTGGTGTGTAGGTAAAAAAAAAAGAAGAAAGAATATAGGCTGTTACTAAATGACTACTGTCTGACACCTCAATACTTGCATGTTATCTGTGAGGCTTTATTTTTTAGGCTTTTGGCGCTATAACGAGCGATAATAAACTTGCGTTTTTTTTAACAGAATAATGCCTCTTTTGGAAGAACATTGTAGCCGGAACTACTTCTCTCTGTGTACGTCTATGGCGAGTCACGCAGGCACTGGGCGACTCCGCAGCGGCAGCGATCCGAACCCGTGTAAAATAGTCCCAATGTAAACACTTATTATAGGAGTACCATAGTGGTTCAGGATAAGACAAAAACACGGTTTGGAAAATGGATTCATAATGAACACGCTCATTATATACATTTTGTAAATTTTGAACAGAAAAAAGTTAAGGACTTTTATTTAATGCTCATTGCTCAAAACTTTTCAAAATATGACGCGACCCCCCAAAAAGCTCGCTGAGGCCCCCTTGTGGGCCGCGACCCCCCTGTTGGGAACCGATGTTCTAAGGGACTAGCCGCTTCGAAACAGAGCCTGTCCAGATGGATAGTGGACGCTATAGCTTTGGCTTACGCATCCAAAGGCATTCAATGCCCTTTGGGTGTCAAAGCACACTCCACAAGGAGCATGGCTTCTTCGTGGGCCTGGTCAAGTGGAATTGCCTTACAGGATATTTGTATGGCGGCAGGCTGGGCCTCCCCGTCTACATTTATCAGGTTTTATAACCTGGAGGTTCCTGCTTTACAAGCCAGGTTACTATCGGTCTAGTATGGCCAGAAAGTTATTAGACTGAAATCTCAGTCTCTGATATGTGGCTATGATAAATAGCTGGGCCGCTCTGAGCTGCCAGTTTTTTGGAAGATAGTAGCTAAAACCCACTTCTTTCAGGATTCTCTGTGAGTCCTCTGGGTGATTGTGCACTGTATGAACCCCAGCTGATTGCTCTGGGTCTATGGTGTCGGATCCCGGCATACACAGCGTTTTACATTGCGTTCCCCAAAGCGTAGCTTGCTACGCAGTACGAGAGTATCTATCGTAAGAGAACGTACTCGGTTACTAACGTAGCCTCGGTTCTCTCTAGAGAGAGGAACGAGTACTGCGTATCCTGCCGTGTATGCGCTCTGGTTGCTTCGTTGTTAAAAATCAGAGAGTATGAGCCTGCGAGCGCAATTTATAGCCCTAAGCCACACCCGTTTCGGCGGGACGTGATGCTGACGTGATGCTCATTGGGTGTGTGACGTCACTCTAGGCCTCGCTCGATAGGCTCAAGCAGTTGCCCGCACAGCAGCCAATCGGCGCGCAAGCTGCCTCGCCTGTGTCTGTATGCTGCGGCAATGCGTTTTACATTTATACAAAATTAAGGATAATTTTTGGCTTCAGTATTCTCGTGGAAAAGGATTTTCCCCAAAGCGTAGCTTCCTACGCAGTACTCGTTCCTCTCTCTAGAGAGAACCGAGGTTACGTTAGTAACCGAGTACGTTTTATGATCATGGGACCATTGTGTGTATGTGACCTTTTTGAGCTCTTTTATTTTATTTTATTGCTATTTGTTCAGTTCTAATGGAATACAAATAAAAATGTGGAAGATTTACAAATACAATTTGATAAAAATGCATATCACTTTAAATGGAAAATGATAAAACTTTACATGGAACACAAATGAAAATGTAAAAAATCATAGAATGTTGACGTGTTTGTTCATGGTTCTCTTTACTGTCATATTTTAGATGAAGCCTTACCTCTGAGTGGACGAAATGTCAATGTAAACGTTGTTTCTCTGTCAAGTTTCATATTCTATTCATTTTCAAATTAATTTCTCTTAAAACATTAATTTGCACATCCTAAAAATTCTTGTCACACTGATCCAACAGCCCTGCTTCAGTCTTTCCTCAGCTCTGAGTTCTAAATGGTTTGTAAAAAATTAAAACACATTCACATGACAACAGCCAGTCCACAGTCTGATGCTCATTGTAGTGTCATGATCAGCCTGCTCTCATGCTTGTATAAAGACAGCTTATACAGACATTAATAGTTGCTGTAGTAATGCAGATCAGTTCAACATCTCATATGTTTGCTTCTCCTTCAACTTGTTCAGACGACAGATTGAGTTTTTTTGGGGGAATGTCTCTTACTGAAGGACCAGAGAGTTTGTAGTTCCTGTAGCTGTAATTATTTAAAGGGGGGGTAAAATACTTAGTTTCAGTCAATCTCATGTTAATCTTGAGTACCTATAGAGTAATAGTGCGTCCTTCATATCTCCAAAAAGTCTTTAGTTTCATCATATTTATAAAATAAAAATACAGCTTTCCGATTCTATCCGGAAAAAGCCGAGGTCCTTGATTCTGGGCGTGGGCGGAGCTATAGAGTCAAGCGGGAGCTTCCACAACATACAAACTGCATCCACTGTTCCAGTAACACTGGGTTCTTTGGGAAGCTGAACAAGGTAAACTTTCCCTCACATCCCAAAACACACTTTTTTGGAGACATTCTTGACATCAACCATTCCTATTTAGCGCTGCTGATGATGATTTCCGGTAGTAGCCAAGTACACCTGGCTGCAGCCTGCAGATCGGGGTGGGGCTGCACCTGGGGCGGGGCTGCACGTGCAGCCCCGCCCACAACGCTTGTCATTGGTTAGTGGTAAAGTAATGACGTCAATCGAGGCGGGGGCCGCACCTGGGGCGGGGCTGCACGCCCGTAACGCTTCTCATTGGTTAGTGGCATATATATGACGTCGACGCCACGGTAAACAGGGAAATGCGGTTGAAAACGCATGTGCCATATCGCGCTGACAGCGCATGCGTCGTATTTGCGTTAGATGGTGACATCACGTGTTTTGACGTGACGCGTCTTCAAAATGCATGCGCAAATTTGAAATAATACTTTAGTAAAATGAAGTATTAAAAAAACTCTAATGTAATAATGAAAGCAGCAGAAGGGAGTAGAGCACATATCTATAGTTTTAACTATGCCTGATCTAACTTATAAGGAATTACAGAGCATTGTGTAATATCTGTGTAGTATTTAAAAAGTTTTTCACATTCTGTTGCATTTCACTGTGTAAATAAAAGAAATACTGTAAATATCAATGGCACCTTATATATTTCTTATTTTAATCATTCCTCTGTAATAGTTCTTGTTTAGTTTTGTGCATTATATAGGCTATTATAAAACATTTATGCCAATAAAGTAGTTTGAAGTTAAACCAACTAAATACAGTACACTGTCAATCTCTGTATCCCATATTATGCATGTCAACTCAAAAAACCAAACTCATACCAGTGATAACTTTTATTTCAAAAAAATAATTGTGTAAAAGAGATATGCACACATACAGATAATCACGTACACAC
>JARPMJ010002956.1:60000-103209 GCA_033366665.1 Phoxinus dragarum
ATCCAACTTGACTCCACACTCCTGCCTGGAAGTTTCTATGTCTAGTAAGACCTTGATAGGCTGGTTTAAGTGTGTTTAACTGGGGTTGGAGCTGAACTCTACAGGGCAGTTGCCCTCCAGCAGCAGGATTGGACAGTGCATACTGCTATGCAGTAAGTAACAGTATGCAATATATAAAACAAGCCCTACTTTCAAGGAGTTTTGATGAATTTGTATTACTATTGAATGTAGTTTCATGTTCAATTCAATAAATGCATACTTATTAATAACAATAATATCAAAATAGTTTACATTTAATCAATTTATTCATATAAAAAAATGTCCTACAATATAACTTTGTATATTGTTACTATTAACTCTTAAATCCTATATTTCTTCTCCTGGTTACTTTTTGCCACTGTATTTATTTTTAAGGGCCTTGTTTTAACACTATATCTAATCCCACCCAAACCACACACACACACACACACACACACACGCACACACGCACACACACACACACACACACACGCACGCACGCACGCACACACACACACACACACACACACACGATGCTTTTGGGAAACGCTGCCCTAGTTATTTGTGTGATATGGTGAGTAAAGTTGCACGATTTTGTTTTTACACCACTTAATTTTAACATCACACTAAATGCCACTCCAGAAATAAACATTGTAAATAAAATTAGAACAAAACAAAAAAAGAGTAGCTTGCCTGTACTCACCATGCAGCGATGAACAACGGAAATGAAAACATGCTAGATCGACGTCATGACTTCACGCCACTAACCAATGAGAAGAGATGTTAGCGGGAAGAGACGTGCAGCCCCGCCCCAGGTGCGGCCCCGCCTCGATCGACGTCATCACCTTGCTCCTAACCAATGAGAAGCATTATGGGCGGAGCTGCACGTGCAGCCCCGCCCCAGGTGCACCCCCGCCCAAATCTGCAGGCTGCAGCCAGGTGCTTCTCGTAGTAGCGCGTCGATGAGCGCGGTCTTTCTCTCCTCTGGTCGACGTGTGCGTGAACGCGCTTTTCCGAGAGCAATGCTCATATAAGGAGTTCCACTCTGGTCTACGTCATTAGATCTACGATAGAAAAAAACCATCCGAAACGTGTTGCAACCCGGAAGTATGATTTTCAGCACAGAAATTCTCTGTTATTCGTTCAAAATAACTTTTCAAACTTTGGCCATTATTAGCATGAGAATCCATCTCTTTAACACTGTAAACAACTCTGAATACATGAAACACCATTGTACCCCCCCTTTAATATGTTCATCAATGCAATTTCATGGAGTGATATACTAATGTCAAAAGCTGTTCGTCAAATAAATGAATTCAGCACTATACCTGAATGTTTTCTTTTTAAATACCGTACATTATGAAGCATTTAAAGGTACACTATAACTTCAATACATCAACCTTTTTTCAAAACATGTTTTTGTCTTACGCTAATTAATCCTTATGTTGTGTTCCTGTCATTTTGACCCAGAGATGATTTTCTTTTTCCTGAAAATGTTAGTTTCTCATTAGACTAAAACTTACAGACTTTGCTCACTTAGGGTAAAAAATAGAAAAAAACAGAAATAGCTTATAAATCTCTTGTTGAGCTATATTAGGCTATCAACAAATATTGGATTCAATCTTTGTCAATTTGTTTTCTTAAAATTAGGTCAGGGTTTTTTTTTTTTTTTTACTGATTGATGGTCCTCTGTGATCCGAGCTTATATTGGTCAAAAATAACCATCCATTGAAAATTAATGAAAGAAAAAAACCCCTGCATTTTTACATTTATAAATAAATAATTTAGTATAAGTTCTAAGCTGTTTTGCACACACACACACACACACACACACACACACACACACACACCACACACACACACACACACACACACACACACACACACACACACACACACACACACACACACACACACACACAGGCGCGCGCGCGCACACACACCCACACACACACGACCCTGGCTTCTTTCTCTTTTCTCTGTCTCCCCCTTTTGGTCACACACACACACACGCACACACGTCTGGTTTACTATCTTTGTGAGCACTCTCCATAGACGTAATGTTTTTTATACTGTACAAACTTCTATCTCCTTACACTGCCCCTATCCCTAAACGATGATAAATCGTTTGACTGTAAAACATCAGTTTATGACTGATGTAAACATAGGCTACAGTTTATATGCATGATAAACATATACAGTTTATGGCTGTAAAACATCACAGGAAACATTCTGCATTTTAACATTTAAAAAAAAAACTCATTATGATTTATAAGCATGTTTACCCATGGGGACCTCAATTTAGGTCGCCACAGTGACACGAGTCCCCATGAGTCTGTGTGCATTCAAGTCCCCATCGGGATAGAAAAACAAACAGGTACACACACACACACACACACACACGACCCTGGCTTCTTTCTCTTTTCTCTGTCTCCCCCTTTTGGTCACACACACACACACACACACCCGCTCACCGCTCTTTACGCACGCGCTCATTCATCACTCTTCTTCTTCTTCTTCTTCTGGTGTTTAATGTCGGATTCCATTCATCACTCTCAGCTGTTCCTACTCTATCCCTGCAATCGCGCTAATTTTTCCTACACCTGTTCTCCCTTTCCCTATAATTGTGTTTGCTTCTTCTAGTCCTCTTTTCCCCTGTCTCGTCGCCAGATTATTCAATGTTTTTCTACAGGAAAGATCTCAGCGCTCTTACCGTCCTGTCCTGTCCTGTCCTGTCCTGTCCTCTTGCTGGATGATAATCAGCTGCAGGTATTTCTCTGTCAATGCTGTTGTTCGCAATATCCAGCTAAACCTGTTGCAGAGATCCAGACAGAATCCAGCCACCCCAAATGATTATAAATAAAGTATAAGTTTAATGTTTGTTTAATGTATGTTTATGTATAAATAAATAAGGTAGGCCTACTAAAAATGTAGTCAAACTATTTAAACATAGTTTTAGCTAAATTAACATAGCATATCCCTACTACATCCGGAGTTTTATTCATACTAATTCATTTAAAAGCATAATCTTAAAAGTTTAAATTAGATATTTTAAAATTAAAAGACTGTTTAAATCAATTTTTTAAAGTTGTATTACAATTGTATTATCTTCTTAGAAGACTTCTGTATGATATAAATAATTTTGCATACATTTAACCTAAGGTATTATTTTTAGTAAACAGCTGTTAAACTGTTAAAAAAAAAAAAAAAAATCAATGTGCTTTATGGTCCATTACGCAGCATAAATAAAGTTTGTCTTGAGCGAATATTTAATTTTAATCGTCTTAATTCAAAGCATGATCTTACTTTTTCTATGGTAGCTATGATCTATTGCACGAATAAGATGTATCATTTTTAACCTTTTACTGAGTGTTCTCAAAATATATGTAGAATTTTTATATAAGCATTTGTTAATGAGACAGTTTGTCTGGCCGCATGAACAGTCTTTGGGGAGAGCTGATGATACTAAAGCAGGAGGCATGCCCTTTGACCTCCTCAATTTTGGAGGGTTTTTTGTTAAAGACCCTACAACTTAGTCCTTCACAGTAAATTTGAAATCCGGAAATCAACACCAATAGAGATAATTTCAACACTTTAAAAGTGTATATATGGGCACCACCCACAAAGTGTTAGTTCAACTCTTTCAAAAGTGTTGCTTCTCACAACACTGACACAGTGTTGCAATGTGAACATTAAGAGAGTAAAATATGAACACCAATGCAGAT
Organism: Phoxinus dragarum; assembly: GCA_033366665.1. Lineage (NCBI taxonomy): Eukaryota > Metazoa > Chordata > Actinopteri > Cypriniformes > Leuciscidae > Phoxinus > Phoxinus dragarum. Next base: position 63,744 of record JARPMJ010002956.1, read on the forward strand.
AACAACAACACTGTTACAGAGCAGTTCAAATTCTACACTGTTCTGGTGTTGAACACTTTAAAATAAAATGGAAATCACAATCTTCTCAACCTTATGAGTCAAATATTACACCATCCTGGTGTTGATAGAAAACCTTTTTATAAATAAAAACACTAGGAGTTAGGCTACCAGTTTTTCTTATTAGGGTTTGGCATTAATGCCCAAAAAAATGCCCAAAACCCCCCAAAAAGCCAGCAGCCATATCACCCTGTAGCCCAAGACCGGTTGCCCACTGAAGCTAAGCACGGTTGAGCCTAGTTAGTACCTGGATGGGAGACTCCTGGGAAATTCAGGTTGCTGCTGGTAGAGGTCTTAGTGAGGCCAGCAGGGGGCGCTCACCCTGTGATCTGTGTGGGTCCTAACACCCCAGTAGTGACGGGGACACTATACTGTCAAAGAGCACCTGGTCCTTTGGATGAGACGTTAAACCGAGGTCTTGACTCTCTGTGCTCATTAAAAATCCCAGGATGTCCTTCAAAAAAGAGTAGGGGTGTAACCTCGGCATCCTGGCCAAAATATGCCCAGTGGCCTCTGGCCATCATGGCTTTTTTCGCTAGAAAAAGCGCTATATAAATGTACCAAATTATTATTATTATTATTATTAATTAAAGAACTGTAAAATAAACTGACAAATAATTTAATCTGAATAATTAATATCTTTGAAATTTTGTTTGCATTTCTTCTGAAACACACTGTTTTGAAATTGTTTACCAATTTTTAACATCATTCTCAATCTATTGCAGCGTGTCTATTTTCCTTTGAAAAACAACTGTGGTTTCGCGTATGTCTATCTCACACCTATCGCAGGTGTTGCCTGCACCATCTAATCTACAGCTAAAGAAAACAGTTACAAGAGTTGCGAATGTGCGTTTGTATGCTGAAATGTATGCCATGAAACAAAGAAAAGACAACATCTTTCTAGAAAGCGACTCTCAAAATATGTGCATAAAACAAAACACAGTGCATCAAAGTACGATGATTTATCAGAAAATTACTTTTGCCGCTTTGTTTGAAGATGTTGTCTTGTCTTTGTTTCATGGCATTTTTTTATTTAATAACATAATTTATCTAACAATTGAAATTTACGAAAACATTTCGGCATTCTGCTGATGAGGCCAGAAACTGCTTACCACATGTTTTCAGAAAAAGAAGAACAATTATTAAGACATAAAACACAACATCTGTTTTCTGGATCAGGCCTAAAAGACCGACGCCTACAACTCTGGTGTCAAAGTATTGGTGTGGACAGAATAAAAAATGAATCATCCCACCTTTCACGTAAAAACAACAAACAAACAAAAAACACTTATCAACTATAATTCATTAGCTTAACTCTTGTGTAGTGACATACCCAAAATAACTGTGTATCCATGACTGTGCTGTGAAATGCACATCTTTACACAGTCGTACAAAATGTGAAACAGTGACATCTGCTATCTGAACAATATGACTAAATCTAGTGAAGTAATAAAACCATCATTTGCAAAGTTTTGTGTATTTATTATGAACGGTGCTTTTCGACCCTCTTTTCTCTGTGATTTGATCTTTTGAATTTTACATGGATACGTGTGATTCCTATATAAAGATTATGTTTTAAAGTTAGTCCATATGGCTTTACAAAATTGTGGAACTTTGCATCACTACGGTGTGACAAAATATGTTGGTGTGTAAATACACCTAAAGCTTTAAGCACAACTATTTACACACGTACTAAGTAAGAGAATACCTAACTGTATATTGTAGATTGTGAACATTATCTGTTTACTCAGAGTCAGAAGTAAGCTCATTCATCTCTTTAATTTTGTGCTGGATGTAAAAAATAAAGATTTTAGTTAATAACAAACAAACAACTTTAAATCAACATGAAACCATAATATTAATAAATAAAATATGGTATAATTACAGTTTGAAAATGACTTCCGTAATATTTTCTTTTAGTAAAGCTATGCCTGGATCACCCAACACAAAGTTTTGCGGTTGTGGGTGAGACCTCGCAAAGATTACACCAATATTAGCTTTCTCGAACATTGCATGTTTGCACTACGCCTGAAACTTAGTTATCAACATGCATTTCCGTAAGTCTGTCAAAATAATAAAAAATCATCTGTTATCATGGTTTAGTTGTATTTTAAAACACTGCTTTTTCTTAAAAAATGTATTTGGTAGCATGATTCTCTTGTTTCATCATGTAATAACATTTATCAGGCTGATAAAAGTAGCATGAACCTTTGTAGAAATAAGAAAAGTAAATTTGATCCTTTGAAAAGTGTAATACAGTATTTGACTTTCGGTAAAATCTGGAAAACCACCTTACACGTGCAGTGTTTTCACCAATTGCCCTAAGCCGTTGACCATCCTTGATGCAGTCATTGTGTGAGGAACTGTTCGGAGAATTGCAGCACCTATTTCTTTGCAAAAACATTGCATCAGACATATCATATATTTATTTATTTTTTACTTTATACTTACTAGAAAATGAATTGAAATTGAAACTTTGTATAAATAATAAAAGTACATTTTAAAATAAGATAAAAAAAAAATAAAAAAAATTAATGACATTGTGTCAGAACACAGAAAATATGAAGAAATGCTTTTAAATTTGTGTTCAAACTTTAAAGCAAGATTATCCTTTGAAAAATTGTAATACAAATCGTATAGCATTTCTTATTTCTTTGGGTATTTACAGGGTTGAATAATTTATTATCTTTATTTACATGGGACGGGTAAGTCGCATGTCGTTCCGCCATCTTGAAAAACTATAATAGCGGAAAGGGACAAAAATCACTAGCATACCTCAATGCGTTTCCACAACACTTTTTCGTTCAGAACCAGCTGACTAAAACCAGCTGAAGCGGCCAAGGAGATCAGTGAGTGAGAGGTGCTTGTCACTGCCCCGGCAAATTTGAAAGGCTGCACTGCGCGGTACTTCATAATCCAGGTTCATACTTATACCGAGCCACAGGAGAAAGAATCCTCGTAGCCAAAAAGCAAAAAAAAAAATATTTTTTAAGGAAACGTGACCGGATAATTCAAACCGAGGGAAAATATCGGGATAGCTTTTCCCAGGTGGAAAGAGCTAATGAAGGAGAAGGACTTTGAAAGGGATGCTGAAGTTGCCTGCTTACTTCTCGACAGGTAAGTCAATGTTACGGTCTAAATTACAAGCTTTCATTTCTTGGTTATGTAATTCATTATATAAGCAGCATAACAGTAGAACGTATATAGTTAAACTCGATTAAAGGTGCCAAGTGTAAAAATTTAGGTAAAAATATTGAAAAAAAATAGCTACACGCATCAAAAGAATGAGAAGAAATAAGGGTGGTGATGTCATTAAAAAAATGTCAAGTTATAGTGCTGCAGAGATATCAACCTTAATTAGCATTAGCATTACTAGCCACGGCCCGACAGGTGTCGTAATACCAGTTTAGGCCATGGGAGGCGGTATGCAGGCAACATAACATAACCAGCCAACCTGCAATATACGAATAACTCGCACGGCTTGTGGGCGTACTTGAACCTGATGTCAATCGTGTGGAAAGTACAGCCCACTACTTCATTTCAATTCAGGGAAGAGAGCGAAAGGATGGCTGAAGCCCTTGGCAAGAGACCCCTACCACCACACCCGCTGCAGGGAAAAAAACACGCTCTGAAGCACAAATCAAATCAGATAAGAAAAGGACCGCTCGTCACGGTCCGGGCTCGAAAGTGCGGGGGACGGTGAGCGAACTGCAGCGCATAGCCCTGTTTTACAACGTTCAGCACCCATTCTGACACGCCCGGGATCGCTTCCCATGCTTTCGCACGCATAGCTAGGGGCAGAATGGTCTCCGTGTTCTGACCGCCGCACTGCGCGGGTTCGAGAAACTGAAACGGAGGTATCAACACGGCGCGCGCGCCCTCGTTGTCTGAATATTGCTGCTCGCTGACGACAGCAGCCGGCTGTTTCACATTCAATGACTCGGTCGCTAAGGACGGAGAACAATTTGTGGTGCGAACAGGTCATTTGTAGCCTACTGTATCTTTCAACAGTGTTCGTGTTTTTTTTACTATAGTAGAGATGATCGGTTCACGTGCGCTGTCTGATGTTAACCAATGATGTTGACAGAATGCTGTCTGTCAAATGAATTTAATTCAAACAATATGTATATACAACTCAAAATGTAATATGAACAAAACGAATATGAACATATTCACTGGTAAAGGTAAAGGGGAGTAGCTTGAAGATGTCATGTTTCAAAATCACTTGACATCACCCAACGTTCCTCTGGAGGCAAAACGTCCTCTATTAGGCTTCGGCTATGGCTCTAGGGTTGTTGTAAAGGTAGGGGCGGAGCATAGAGACTATGCCGTTTCTCGTCTGTTACTCTAGAGTAGACCAATTCACTTTATGGAGGTATACTGCCCCCATCTGGTATGGAATGTGGAGTATGACTTGATTTTTTTGCCAGACAATACACAAGGCACCTTTAAGTGTTATTGGAAAATTTTTTGTCATAGCTTCTTGGCACATAACGGCTACCATTTGCAACACGCATTTGAAAAAGCGAGGCGCTAGAGAGATCTATTCGTTTGAATGCAAAATACAATTTCACCGATAGATGAGAGAAATTCCTACACATCGTACCTTTAACACAGTAAAACCTCCAGTGTTGAAAAGAAGTCCTGGTGTTAAGGACTCTAACACCGTGTCCTAACCAGACACGATAAGATCCAGCGACAAATAATTTGTCTGTCCACACTGGACGCGACTACGAGATGCGTAACATATCAATCAAAACCCACAACCAATTAGAACAGCGTGCCCACAACTTCACCACGTGCTCATGTACGTCTGGGAAGAATGGGGTTCTCCTCCTCGTACACGGCTTGGCTGCCGTGAACAATTATTAAGAACAATTATTAAGACACAAAACACAACATCTGTTTTCTGGATCAGGCCTAAAAGACCGACGCCTACAACTCTGGTGTCAAAGTATTGGTGTGGACAGAATAAAAAATGAATCATCCCACCTTTCACGTAAAAACAACAAACAAACAAAAAACACTTATTAACTATAATTCATTAGCTTAACTCTTGTGTAGTGACATACCCAAAATAACTGTGTATCCATGACTGTGCTGTGAAATGCACATCTTTACACAGTCGTACAAAATGTGAAACAGTGACATCTGCTATCTGAACAATATGACTAAATCTAGTGAAGTAATAAAACCATCATTTGCAAACTTTTGTGTATTTATTATGAACGGTGCTTTTCGGCCCTCTTTTCTCTGTGATTTGATCTTTTGAATCTTACATGGATACGTGTGATTCCTATATAAAGATTATGTTTTAAAGTTAGTCCATATGGCTTTACAAAAGTGTGGAACTTTGCATCACTACGGTGTGACAAAATATGTTGGTGTGTAAATACACCTAAAGCTTTAAGCACAACTATTAACACACGTACTAAGTAAGAGAATACCTAACTGTATATTGTAGATTGTGAACATTATCTGTTTACTCAGAGTCAGAAGTAAGCTCATTCATCTCTTTAATTTTGTGCTGGATGTAAAAAATAAAGGTTTTAGTTAATAACAAACAAACAACTTTAAATCAACATGAAACCATAATATTAATAAATAAAATATGGTATAATTACAGTTTGAAAATGACTTCCGTAATATTTTCTTTTAGTAAAGCTATGCCTGGATCACCCAACACAAAGTTTTGCGGTTGTGGGTGAGACCTCGCAAAGATTACACCAATATTAGCTTTCTCGAACATTGCATGTTTGCACTACGCCTGAAACTTAGTTATCAACATGCATTTCCGTAAGTCTGTCAAAAAAATAAAAAATCATCTGTTATCATGGTTTAGTTGTATTTTAAAACACTGCCTTTTCTTAAAAAAATGTATTTGGTAGCATGATTCTCTTGTTTCATCATGTAATAACATTTATCAGGCTGATAAAAGTAGCATGAACCTTTGTAGAAATAAGAAAAGTAAATTTGATCCTTTGAAAAGTGTAATACAGTATTTGACTTTCGGTAAAATCTGGAAAACCACCTTACACGTGCAGTGTTTTCACCAATTGCCCTAAGCCGTTGACCATCCTTGATGCAGTCATTGTGTGAGGAACTGTTCGGAGAATTGCAGCACCTATTTCTTTGCAAAAACATTGCATCAGACATATCATATATTTATTTATTTTTTACTTTATACTTACTAGAAAATGAATTGAAATGGAAACTTTGTATAAATAATAAAAGTACATTTTAAAATAAGATAAAAAAATAAAAATAAATTAATGACATTGTGTCAGAACACAGAAAATATGAAGAAATGCTTTTAAATTTGTGTTCAAACTTTAAAGCAAGATTATCCTTTGAAAAATTGTAATACAAATCGTATAGCATTTCTTATTTCTTTGGGTATTTACAGGGTTGAATAATTTATTATCTTTATTTACATGGGACAGGTAAGTCGCATGTCGTTCCGCCATCTTGAAAAACTATAATAGCGGAAAGGGACAAAAATCACTAGCATACCTCAACGCGTTTCCACAACACTTTTTCGTTCAGAACCAGCTGACTGAAACCAGCTGAAGCGGCCAAGGAGATCAGTGAGTGAGAGGTGCTTGTCACTGCCCCGGCAACTTTGAAAGGCAGCACTGCGCGGTACTTCATAATCCATGTTCATACTTATGCCGAGCCACAGGAGAAAGAATCCTCGTAGCCAAAAAGCAAAAAAAAATAAAAATTTTAAGGAAACGTGACCGGCGAATTCAAACCGAGGAAAAATATCGGGATAGCTTTTCCCAGGTGGAAAGAGCTAATGAAGGAGAAGGACTTTGAAAGGGATGCTGAAGTTGCTTGCTTTCTTCTCGACAGGTAAGTCAATGTTACGGTCTAAATTACAAGCTTTCATTTCTTGGTTATGTAATTCATTATATAAGCAGCATAACAGTAGAACGTATATAGTTAAACTCGATTAAAGGTGCCAAGTGTAAAAATTGAGGTAAAAATATATAAAAAAATAGCTACACGTATCAAAATAATGAGAAGAAATAAGGGTGGTGATGTCATTAAAAAAATGTCAAGTTATAGTGCTGCAGAGATATCAACCTTAATTAGCATTAGCATTACTAGCCACGGCCGACAGGTGTCGTAATACCAGTTTAGGCCATGGGAGGCGGTATGCAGGCCACATAACCACCAGCCAACCTGCAATATACGAATAACTCGCACGGCTTGTGGGCGTACTTGAACCTGATGTCAATCGTGTGGAAAGTACAGCCCACTACTTCATTTCAATTCAGGGAAGAGAGCGAAAGGATGGCTGAAGCCCTTGGCAAGAGACCCCTACCACCACACCCGCTGCAGGGAAAAAAAACGCGCTCTGAAGCACAAATTAAATCAGATAAGAAAAGGAACCGCTCGTCGCGGTCCGGGCTCGAAAGCGCGGGGGACGGTGAGCGAACTGCAGCGCATAGCCCTGTTTTACAACGTTCAGCACCCATTCTGACACACCCGGATCGCTTCCCATGCTTTCGCACGCATAGCTAGGGGCAGAATGGTCTCCGTGTTCTGACCGCCGCACTGCGCGGGTTCGAGAAACTGAAACGGAGGTATCAACGCGGCGCCCGCGCCCTCGTTGTCTAAATATTGCTGCTCGCTGACGACAGCAGCCGGCTGTTTCACATTCAATGACTCGGTCGCTAAGGACGGAGAACAATTTGTGGCGCGAACAGGTCATTTGTAGCCTACTGTATCTTTCAACAGTGTTCGTGTTTTTTTTTACTATAGTAGAGATGATCGGTTCACGTGCGCTGTCTATGTTGACCAATGATGTTGACAGAATGCTGTCTGTCAAATGAATTTAATTCAAACAATATGTATATACAACTCAAAATGTAATATGAACAAAACGAATATGAACATATTCACTGGTAAAGGTAAAAGGGAGTAGCTTGAAGATGTCATGTTTCAAAATCACTTGACATCACCCAACGTTCCTCTGAGGCAAAACGTCCTCTATTAGGCTTCGGCTATGGCTCTAGGGTTGTTGTAAAGGTAGGGGCGGAGCATAGAGACTATGCCGTTTCTCGTCTGTTACTCTAGAGTAGACCAATTCACTTTATGGAGGTATACTGCCCCCATCTGGTATGGAATGTGGAGTATGACTTGATTTTTTTGCCAGACAATACACATGGCACCTTTAAGTGTTATTGGAAAAAATGTTGTCATAGCTTCTTGGCACATAACGGCTACCATTTGCAACACGCATTTGAAAAAGCGAGGCGCTAGAGAGATCTATTCATTTGAATGCAAAATACAATTTCACCGATAGATGAGAGAAATTCCTACACATCGTACCTTTAACACAGTAAAACCTCCAGTGTTGAAAAGAAGTCCTGGTGTTAAGGACTCTAACACCGTGTCCTAACCAGACACGATAAGATCCAGCGACAAATAATTTGTCTGTCCACACTGGACGCGACTACGAGATGCGTACATATCAATCAAAACCCACAACCAATCAGAACAGCGTGCCCACAACTTCACCACGTGCTCATGTACGTCTGGAAGAATGGGGTTCTCCTCCTCGACACGGCTTGGCTGCCGTTCGACTGGAGGAGCCACGAGTCCAACTTACTTTTCCCAGGCTCCTGGAGGTCTGCATGGCCCCCTTGGTCAGAGTGGTCCAATTCAGACGCCCAGTCCTTTTCCGCCACTGAGAACAACATGGAGTCGTCTTCCCTGCCAGCTCCGAAGGAGACGAAGTCCGCGACGGCATGGGGGGAAGGCAGAAGCTTGTGTCCGCGAGGTGACAGCGTCGAGCTCGTCTTCGGGTGGGGGAGGGCCCACCAGCGGCTCGCTGGCGGCAGTGGGCCTCATCCCTGCTGTTGCCCGAGCCACTTCTCTTCTGGCTCTGAGGGCGCGCACTGGCAGCTCGGCACAGTGGGCACGTTGTCGTCCGTGAGTGCCGGTGTGGGCGAGGCCCAGGCAGGTGACACAGAACTGGTGAAGGTCCGGCAGGTCAATGGGACCCGCACATATCTGGCATGTAGTAGCCATCGATGCGGAGAGGAAAACAGGGGGTGAGTAGTCCCCTCGTGCAACTTTCCACGATGACTTAAGATAAGACTTCTAGCGTGAAGAAAGAGATTCTGACGTAATTGTCGCGCCCATGCATTTTATACTACCCGCGAACCTGTCAGTATTTGCATGCTTCGCGTCAAATGGCCAGCTGTCTCCAGCTGGCGTTAGCTCATAAGATTTCAGCAAAAATGGAGAAGGGAGGAGTTCCCATATACATCACAGCTGACGTAATGTTGAGTTACCCGCCTCGAAAGGGAACTCCACAAACTGCGGACCAACAATGCACGTGAAATAGTCACTTTATTTCCTCATAGGAGGACCAATTTTCTTAGAATGGGTAAGTAATTCCTTCAGATTAAATATTTATGCAAAATGTATTTATCAGATTAACTTTTGGTTTAATTTGTGTTTGCTAGGAGCATTTCTATGATGCACCAAGTGGCTAAGAGTACCAGGCTTGGTGTTTAAAGACTGCACAGACTAGAACCTGGTGATAGTAAGATTTAACAGATAACATATGAGAGAATCATGGTCACAAACATAAAAAATAAGCATAGCTTTGTTGCTATTTGGGATCACTATATTCTGGGCCCTATCTTGCACCCAGCGCAATTGACTTTGAACAACGACGCATGTATCATTCCTATTTTGCACCCGCGCACAGCGGACTTTTCCCTCCACAGACGCACGTTGGTAAATTAGGGAATGAACTTGCGCTCGCGGGGGCGGTTCAGCGCAAAGAAGAGGCATGTTTCGGCGCAAAACTTCCATGGTGCTATTTTCCAGTTTTAGAAAGCAATTGCGCCACTGTCTTTAGACTGGGTTTTTCCTGGTCAGTGGCGCAATTGCTTTCTAAAACTGGAAAATAGCACCATGGAAGTTTTGCGCCGAAACACGCCTCCTCTTTGCGCTGAACCGCCCCCGCGAGCGCAAGCATTGCGCGTTAGTGATATGGTATTTTAAGGGCGTGTCCTTGGCCATAATGTTAACGTGCATCCACTTTGATTCTTTAATATAAACAGTCGCAGCAGTTTTCATTTTTGCAAATCATACATTATTACAAGGAAAAATATTAACACATGAGGGAAATCATTGTTGTGTCCGTGAAGATGTGAAAAAGATCTATCTAGATTTAAAAATATATATATATATATAGATTAGGCTACACATTTACCCAAAATATAGCCTACGCCTGTTTAACCGAAGCTAATTTGGGTGGGTTTCTCCCATCATCCCCAATGTCACTTTTCTGTGTTTTACGGCCCTGACGAGAACGTCGGTCTCCTCAGCTGTGAACTGCTCCTGGCGCGCGCTGGCAAATCCGCCGTTATAATAGCAATCCGCCATGGAACAAGCGCGTCGGCTCTTAAAGGGAATGTGAGAGGATGCTCTGATTTGTTTATTTCACGTTACGCCCAAACCACACCTATGAATAATGAAGCTACTTCAGACCAGCCCCTTTTACATTTGCGCCAGGCGCAAGAGTTATTTATCCCGCCGGGAAAATAGCAACAGCGCCGGGATCCGCCCACAAAGTTACTTGCGCTTTGCGCTTTGACACTTGCGTTTCAGATCGTTAAAATAGGGCCCTCTGTGTTTCAAAACACTCATTTTGAATTTGTCCAGTCAAATTACTCAAAGTAAATCTTTTTTTTTTTTTTTTTACTTAAAATGAGATTTCAAACCCATTGTTCTCTTACGAGAGTACTCTCGTACTGCGTAATATCTTACGCTAGGGGAAACACTCTTTTCCACGAGATATTGAAGCCAAACATTTTCCTTAATTTTGAAATAATGTAAAACGCGTTGCGGCAGCATGCAGACATAGGCAAGGCGGCTCGCGTGCCTATTGGCTGTCCTGCGGCAACTGCAGCAGCCTATCGAGAGAGGCCTTTCGTGACGTCAGATCCAATGGGGGTGCTTCGCGCCCACTACGTCATGAAACAGGCGTGGCTTGGGCCTATAAATATAGCTCGACAGGCTGGTAGACTCTGATTTTCATCTCTGATTTTCATCTCTTCAGCAAAGCTCTCGCATCGCTGGATCATGAGAGGAAGAAGCCACGCCGTCTGAAAAAGCCTTCTGCGGGACGAGCCTTTGCATCTGAAGCCGCTGGTCGACAACTCGCCGCCTTCATTCGCCGTTCCTGCTACGCTATCCGGCGTGTTATATCCTTTTTCTCTGCTAAGTGTGTGTGTGTTCGCCGCTGCGACTCACACTCTATCCTAAAAGAGCCGAGCGTCTTTTTCAAGATGCCTCGTACATTCTGTGGCTCGTGTCGAGCCCCACTCAGCGACGGGGACCGCTATCTCATCTGCGTTTCCTGCGCAGGGGTGAGGATCACACAGCTCTCGCGCTCGTTGACGGTGGCTGCCCTCACTGCGAGCTGATGCCCATGGTGACTCTGAGGACTCGCATGGCATCTTTTCTTCCTGAGCTTCACGAAGAAGTCGCAAAGTCATGGAAAGCCCCCTTCTCAGCCAGAATGCGTACCTCTGTGTCAGCAGCATTCTCCGTGGTGGACGGTGCCAAAGACAGAGGTTACCATTCTCTTCCTCTTGTGGAAGAAGCTGTAGCGGCCCATCTTTGCCCACCCTCCGCCGGACGGTGTGCTAAGATACCATCCAAAGCTTGCTGCAACGACTTCAGCCATGCACAGTCGCGCTTGCACCACCGCTGGACAGGCTGCATCTGCGTTGCACTCGATGGCCATCCTGCAGATCTTCCAGGCCGACCTTCTCCGTAAGCTGGATGAGGAAGGACCAGAAGCTATCAGCGTGCCGGACTTAAGGAGCGCTCTTCGCGCCACTAAGCACCACCTAGCTCTTCACGCCACTAAGTCCGCTGCACAGGCCATAGGGCGTAGCATGGCCTCTCTCACCGTAGCGGAGAGACACTTATGGTTGACGCTCTCTGAGATGTCGGAGTCAGAGCGCACTGCATTCCTCGACGCCCCCATCTCTTCTGCCTAGATTCGCTGAGGTGCAGAAAATGTCACAGGCCATGAAACACTTTCTGCCTAGGCGCTCAAGCTCCGCAGCAGGCCGCTCAAAACAGCCGTCTGCTCAAAGCTCTCAGCCACAGCCTCCGACCACCGCCGCTCCCCAGCGTCGACAGGCCTGGGACTCGAGACTACGCTCTTGCTCTGCTGACCGCTGCCCCCCTCCGTGTGGGCCCCGGCCTAAGATTGTGATAAAGCCAGAGGCCTCAAAGTCTTCCTAGCCCGCCTAGGAAAACGACGGTGTTCAAGTCCCGCTGCGGCCAGACTTCCACCAAAACTTCTCGCTCGTTCAGTTCCAGAAAATGCGACTGTTCCAGTGTATCTTTCAGAAAACAAGCCGGTACGACAGCCCGTTTGCCTGCACACAAACGCCGTTTTACGGCGACCCAGATAAATCCCATAAAGAGTGTATTTTCTGGTATTCCGGCCACGGCCGATGGTGTTGTGAGTGTAGTAAAAATGCCCACAACCCAGTCCTCATTCGTACACACAAACACAGCCCGCCACATTCCAGGGCTCGGACACATAAAATCGACTCATGTCGATTGTGCCTATGTTACAGCATACCAAAGCTCTTCTGTTTATGTACTACTGAACACATTGTTACACTAATAAACCACGGAAAAAACACGTGGTAGGTGCGAAATCATATAGAGAAGGACTTAGTAAGCAGGAGAGAGCGCAACATTTTGACAAACTACTAAATTAATATGTGGTAAAGATCCGGATGAGCTAACGTTAGCTTCTCTAGCCCTTACTGCAATTCTTCCTTTTATTTATTATCCCGACATAGGCTATGTTCAGATTGTCAGTCCAAAAAAGTAGTAAGGCTTTCCTGTAGCTCAGTGGTAAGAGCATTGCGTTAACAACGCAAGATTGTGGGTTCGATCCCAGGGGATTACACATACTTATGTATAAATGTATAGGATAATGCAATGTAAGTCGCTTTGGATAAAAGCGTCTGCCAAATGCATATATGTAATGTATGACATCCATATGTGGTTTGAAATCCTATTCAAATCACATATCAGGACATCAGCTTCAGGCTGAACGATCGGATTTCGCGTGATATGCGACTCTCACGCCATGTAAAATGTAAACGTCAGATGTTGTTATAGGAAACATGCTGAAAGTCGCTGCTGAAACAATGCTGTGTTGTTGCAAAGTGCCGGTACGAGCAGAAAATTATTATTTCTTCAAACCAGATTTGGGCTGACAGTGTGAATGTAGCCATAGTTAACTACGTCAATATTTTAGCCATAGTCAACGCTTCATTTAGCGCTACACTTGTGGCTGATGCTGTAACTTACCTCTCTCAACCACAAACGCCTCCTTTCATCAGTTTTTTGCACTCTTCTCTTTAACTTTTGACAGTCTGTAGAACTCGAAATGTTTTTTCCCGATGCGACCGATTAGTACAGACCAAAACTCGACCATTTTTCAGCAGCAATAATCAGCCAAATTTGAGTCCATTCAGTTCAGTGGCATTGTTTACGCTCAGTGCCTCCAAAATGGCTGACTGGCGGATTGATGACGCGTCGTGAAAACCCTCTTTTGTGGAATTGCGTGTAGTAAATCTGGCTCCAAATCTTCAACAGACAAGTGAATTGCCCCGTCTCTCACAAGAAGTCAATGCTCAGTTGTGAGCCCACTGAACCTGGGACCTATACCATGTAGCCCTTTTAAGTAGCTAGTCAGGTATGTTTCAGATTAGTTTGTACCAACCCAGGGTTTAAGGCATCATGAAAGTGGTTTGGCTTTTAGCGGTGTTCATCGTCATAATAAGTTGCGCTCCATGCCTAACCTGGTGCGGGGAAGGTTATGCTCCAGGTAAGAGATCTTAAACTGAAAATGGACCAGTCGAGCAAAGTGACACATGTCTGATGCGATAAGGTCACCCAACCTGTTTCTACTCCAAATTAAAAGGTCACATAGCAAATGATTTGTAAAGACAAAATCTTCTGGCTTTTAGTAATACTTTATAATTATAGTATATACTTTATAATTTTGTATGATTGAGATATTATTTATGTAATTATTATACCCTTAACTGATCACACATGTACAATTGATAAATTATTAATAAACAGTTTATCAATTATTATTATGCACACTTTAATTGAATAATTATATAAAGATAATATATACGCTTTAGAATAATACAATTAAAGCTATAAAATGACTACATGTGAGCTTAAATGTTCAATTCTCTATACCTTTATCAACTATAAACTAACTTCACAACTTTTGCTTGCACTGATATAACAAGACTTTTTCTTAGTTGTCCTCTTTCATAGACACCTATTTTCTTCTTGCTGTGTAAATTTGTTTAAATTCGTAATATTTTTTCAATCTCTTAATTTTCTGAAGAGAGAAGTGAATCGCGCTACTTTTCTCGGGATAAATTAATCGCAGTTTCACTGTTCCTCAGCATGTGATTGGCTGTTCATTACTGATGTCACACCTAAACTCCGAAAACTCAGGACCAAAGCCTGAGTTGACAGAGAAAGTTGATGATCAGCATCATGGTACCAACAAAGCCTGATTGGATTGGTTTGTTTTGTTAACTCGAAACTAATCCTGTAACCCTGAGTTTGTTCAACTACCACCATGGTACAGGCCTCAGAACAGGAAGCAGAATGAAAACGAAACACACAAAACAATAAGCAGACCAGAACATTATCCTGACAGGTGTACTTTATTAGGCATTTCTTCTAGTGCTTCTATTGCAGGTCATCCACATGCTAATAAATAACTGAATTGTGAATTGCATAACTCAAATATTCGCTTATTAAGACATTTAAAAATGTTTGCAAAAAATTACATATATTTATTTAACATTCTTTGGTCATGTTAGAGGTTGCCACTGTGCTCTCCTGAATCTTAACAGGTTTTTGGATAATGTTTGCTAAGTTCTATTTTATTATGCACATTGATAAATAAAATAACATGTTACGAAGTTAAACTATTAAATATTAACTGAGTTGAGTTTACATGCTAACAAACAGATTAGTTTAACTAATGTACAGTCGCCCCAGATCAGTTTTAGCAAAATACATTTGTGTGAAAACGACTGGCTTGTAAGTATATTTTCTCAGAAATAAATTGAGGACAGATGATTGGAAATTTTTTTTACAACATTTTTCAAATAAAACAAATAACACCTATATCTATATAGCACCTATAAACTAGTTGTGTGTATTCAAAGGTTACTGCTGGTACACTGAAGTACACTTAAAAGTCTACTTTTATAAACTAAAAAGCCAATTTAGTTCCAAAAAGTATTGATATAGTACGCATACACGTACGTAAATACACTTTGTGTGTGTGTGTGTGTGTGTGTGTGTGTGTGTGGGTGTGTGTGTGTGTGTGTGTTCTCTAAACTCCACACCACCAAAGAAAAAACCACAAACCCAGATCTAGGGGAAGAGATTGTTTTCTCACGGAAGTAACAGCAGTCAGAAGAGAGAAATACACAAACACAAGATTGTGACTTACTAAAATTGTAGCTTTAGGGTGTACTTAATTCTTTAAGAATTATGTTTTTTCTAGTGCTTTTAATACAATTCAAGCACATATTTTAGCTTGTATCCCTAGTGGAAAAAAAAAGAGTACTTTATTGTATTTGAAATATATTCCCTTTTCCAATAGTACATTGCAAATATACAAAAAAATATATACTATCTTTAAATATATGAAAAGTATATTAGCATCATGCTTTTTATCTATTTTTATAATAACTTTTAACACACTTTAAAATAATAGTACTTTAGTATATTTTCTAAAAATATATTTAAAAGCAAGCATACTTTTAACATATTGCTAACAAGTGCACTGTAAGTACATTGGTAATAAATATATGCTTAATTACACTTTTAAGAAATATGCTGAAAACAAGCATACTTTTAATATATTTCTAACAAGTGCACTATAAGCACATTGGTAATAAATATATGCTTAAATACACTTTTTAATGTGCATTTGTTATTGAAGACAAAGGGCCCTATTTTAACGATCTGAAACGCAAGTGTCAAAGCGCAAAGCGCAAGTAACTTTGTGGGCGGATCCCGGCACTGTTGCTATTTTCCCGGCGGGATAAATGACTCTTGAGCCTGGCGCAAATCTAAAAGGGGTTGGCCTGAAGTAGCTTCATTATTCATAGGTGTGGTTTGGGCATAACGTGAAATAAACCAATCAGAGCGGCCTCTCACATTCCCTTTAAGAGCAGACGTGCTTGTTCCATGGCGGATTGCTATTATAACGGCGGATTTGCCAGCGCGCGCCAGGAGCGGTTCACAGCCGAGGAGACCGACGTTCTCGTCAGGACCGTAAAACACAGAGAAGTGACATTGGGGATGATGGGAGAAACCCACCCAAATTAGCTTCGGTTAAACAGGCGTATAATTTGGGTAAATGTGTAGCCTAATCTAGATATATATATTTTTTTAATCTAGATAGATCTTTTTCTCATCTTCACGGACACAACAATGATTTCCCTCGTGTGTTAATATTTTTCCTTGTAATAATGTATGATTTGCAAAAATGAAAACTGCTGCGTCTGTTTATATTACAGTTTTTCTCAAATGCTAAAACGTACTCGGTTACTAACGTAACCTCGGTTCTCTCTAGGAGAGGGAACGAGTACTGCGTCGATTAGCGACGCTACGGGAAAGATATTTCTTTGTCGAGATTGAAGCCCAAAAATTAATCCTTAATTTTGTAATATGTAAATGCTTTTCTGTAGCATACAACCCTAGGCGGAGCAATACCGCTCGCCCATTGGCTGCTCCGCCAGAAAAGCACAGCCTATGCGAGGCCAGTGACGCTGACCAATGAGGGCACTTCGCGCCCTTCTGCGTCATCTCCCGCCGAAACAGGCGTGGCCTAGGTCTATAAATACCAAGCATAGCTGCTTCCACTCCGATTTTTGTCACAGAAGCGACACAGCGTGGGCACGCACGGCATGAGACGCAGTACTCGTTCCCTCTCCTAGAGAGAACCGAGGTTACGTTAGTAACCGAGTACGTTCTCTTACGTAGAGTTCTCTCCTACTGCGTCGATTAGCGACGCTACGGGAACCCCTGTAAGACGCCGTGCGTGTTCTTGGACCGACACAGACACCCAAAAGGCGCGCGCACGCGCCCTGGCATGCCAGAGCCAACACCAAGAGTATATAGGGAGAGCGGCTAGAATAGCATCATCCCTTTATAATAGGGCCCCTAAGGGCATAATAGCATATATATGTAAATATAGATATATATATGTGGGGGTAATAGCATGCTCATGGGACACATTGTCAGTGAGTGATGCTTAAACATTTTAGTGACCTGGGCCGCTGTGCGGGGCAGGAACACTATACCTGGTCTTAGACCGAGAGCAGTTTAGCCTGCAACGCAGGAACCTCTAGGTTATAGAACCTTATAAATGTAGACGGGGAGGCCCAGCCTGCCGCCCTACAAATATCTTGCAATGAGATTCCGCTATACCAGGCCCACGACGAGGCCATGCCTCTCGTAGAATGTGCTCTGATGCCCAGGGGGCATTCCAAACCTCCAGATGCGTAGGCTAGCGCAATGGCATCCACTACCCATCGAGATAGGCTCTGTTTCGTTGCAGCACGCCCTTTAGAGCGGCCACTGAACGAAACGAAGAGCTGCTCCGACTGTCGAAAGACAGCGGAGCGGGACACGTAAGCTCTTAATGCCCTGACCGGGCAAAGGAAGCTACTTCCGTCCTCAGAGGTCGGCAGAGCCGACAGGGAGATGACCTGAGCCCTGAACGGTGTGTTGAGGGACTTAGGTACATACCCATGCCTTGGTTTCAGCACGACTACAGAGTCGTTGGGCCCAAACTCCATACAAGAGGCTCTTACTGAGAGCGCTTGCAGATCCCCCATACGCTTCACTGAAGCGAGAGCCAAAAGAAACACGGTCTTGAGAGACAGGTATTTCATGTCAACTGAGTGAATAGGCTCGAAAGGGGCCCCTTTCATAGCGTTTAACACTGTAGAAAGGTCCCAGACGGGGACTGAGGGAGGCCTTGGAGGATTCAACCTTCTGGCTCCTCTAAGGAAACGTACCACCAGGTCGTTTCTGCCCAGTGCATGGCCAAGCGTCGGATTGACGAACGCTGATATGGCTGCCACATAGACTTTGAGCGTGGATGGGGTCCTACCCTTATCCAATAGCTCCTGCAGGAAGGAGAGAACCTCCGCTTCCCCGCACTGAAGAGGTGATAGACCTTGGTCTGAACACCAGTCAGAGAACACCGACCATTTAGAGGCGTAGAGCCGTCTAGTAGACGGGGCCCTAGCCTGCTCGATCGTGTCTAACACTCCTCTTGGGAGTTTAAACGGGTACCCGTTTATGGCCCACACATGAAGGGACCATAGTTCTGGGTGAGGATGCAAAATCGAGCCCCTGGCCTGCGAGAGAAGGTCCCTCCTCACTGGGATCGGCCACGGAGCAGTACTCTTGAGCTGCATCAAAACTGGGAACCAGGGTTGATTCGTCCAGTATGGTGCGACAAGAAGCACTGAGCATCCGCTTTTCCTGATTCGCTCCAGCACTTGAGGCAGGAGTGAGACAGGGGGGAAAAGCATAGAGCGGACGGCGGGGCCAGACTTTGGCCAGCGCGTTCGTGCTCTTCGAAAAGAATTCTGGGCAGTGAGCGTTTTCCTGGTTTGCAAACAGGTCTATCTCCGCTCTGCCGAACTTTTTCCACAGCAGACGCACTGTCTGTGTGTGTAGGGACCACTCTCCTGTCGGAACATTGTTCCGTGAGAGTCGGTCTGGTCCTACATTGAGGCGACCAGGCACATGGATCGCTCTCAGCGAGCGCAGGTTGTGCTGGGCCCATACCAGTATGCGTTCCGTCAACCTGTGAAGGTTTCGGGATCTCACGCCACCCTGGCGGTTTATATAGGCTACTACCGATGTGTTGTCCGAATGGACTAGGACGTGGTGCCCTTTTATCCGAGGACAGAAGCGCCTCAGCGCTAAGTCCACTGCCATCATTTCTAGGCAGTTTATGTGCGGTAGTTTGACTCGTTCTGCCCATAGGCCAAAGAACGGTCTGCCTTCGAGCAGTGCTCCCCAGCCTGAGGTGGACGCGTCCGTGGACACCACCTTCAGGCTCGAGGAAGTCCCCAGGCTTACACCTGACCGGTACCAGTCTGACGCTCTCCATGGTGTCAGGGCTGAAATGCATTCCTGATTGACCTTGAGGCGATAATGACCGTGAACCCATGCTCGGCGCGGTACGCGCGCTTTCAACCAGAACTGCAGTGGGCGCATGCGCAGCAGGCCCAACTGTAGAGCTGTCGATGCTGCGGCCATGAGGCCTAGCATTTTTTGAAATCTCTTGAGCGGCACTATATGGCCGCTGCGGAAGGATTTCGCCATCCGCAGGGAATTTCGCCTGCGTTGTGATGACACTCGAGCTGTCATAGACAGCGAGTTCAGCTCCAGTCCCAAAAAGGAGATCCTTTGACTGGGACACAGTGAGCTTTTCTCCCAATTGACTCTCAGACCTAAGCACTCGAGGTGATCGAGAATTAGGGTCTTGTGGCGGATGAGTTCTGAAGGTGATTGAGCTAGAATCAGCCAATCGTCCAAATAATTCAGAATTCGAATGCCGCGGAGTCTCAGGGGTGCCAGCGCCGCGTCCATGCACACTGTAAATGTACGAGGTGCTAGAGACAGGCCGAATGGCAGGACTGTGTACTGATATGCCTGGCCCTCGAAGGCGAATCTCAAAAATCGCCTGTGACGTGACGCAATTTGTATGTGAAAATACGCGTCTTTCAGATCTATTGCCATAAACCAGTCTCCTCGGCGAATCTGCGCGAGGATGGCTCTGGTCGTGAGCATTCTGAACTTTCGCTTTGTCAGCGCTTTGTTCAGATGCCTGAGATCTAAAATGGGTCTGAGACCCCCGTCTTTTTTCGGTACCAGAAAATATCTGCTGTACAGACCCCCTTCGCTCTGAGCTTGAGATAAAGGCTCTATGGCCCCTTTGCTCAATAGCTTCGCTATTTCGGCTCGAAGTAGATGTGCTACTTCCGTTTTTACCGTAGTTTCGACTATCTCCGTGAAACGGGGAGGGCGTCGATGGAACTGTAGCGAATAGCCTCTCTTTATAGTCTCTAGCACCCATTCTGAGACCCCGGGAAGTCGAATGTAATCTGGGCCCTGGTCGCGAAATGGCGGCGACACGAGAGCAACCGTGTGCTGTGACATGGACGCCGTGGCGTGTGAGGCGGGGGGCATGTTTAACACAGTATGCATCCCGCGCGCGCTCAGCTCTCTGTGTCGAGAGAGAGCGCGCGGGACGAGTCCCGTAGGGCTCGTTATGCTTGTGAATAAACGTGGGCGCTTGGTAGCGGGCACATTTATAACACCGGGGACACTGTGTTTGTGTACTGACTGACCGTTCGTTAGTTTCGTTTTTACAGAAACCGCGGAACGTGCAGTGTGTAGTGGTTGTGGGCACTTGGTAGTGGGCACGCTTACTACATGTGAAGCACAATCGATCTGAGTCGATTTTATGTGTGCAAACCCTGTGTTGAACGGGGTTGTGTCTGTGTGAATGAATGGGCACTGGGTGGGCATTGCAGTTACACACATTACACCATCGGCCTTGGCCGGGACACCAGAAAATAAACTCTTTTTTAGATTTATCTGGGTCGCCGTGAAAACGGCGTTTGTGTGCAGGCAAACGGGCTTTACGGCCGGTTTGTTGGCTGCTGAGTACACTGGTACAAACACGGAACTTAGGGCTGTACAAGCGGGGATTTTGGGTGAAAGTCCGGCCGCAGCGGGACCTGAACACCGTCTTTTTCCTAGCAGGGCTAGGATGGCGCCGAGGCCTCGGGCTTGAGTACGATCTTAGGCCGAGGACCACGCGGCGGCGGGCGGCGTCCGGCGGAGCGAGACCGTGGTCTCTCTCGGGCCTGTTGCTGCTGGGCCGGTGCGGCGGGCGCGGGGCGCTGCTGAGTTCAATCAGGCGGCTGTTTCGGGCGGCCTGTTGCGGAACTGGAGCGCTTCGGCAGGAAATGTCTCATGGCCTGCGAAGTCTTTTGTACCTCAGCGAATCGGTCCGCGAAGTCCGTGACAGAGGATCCGAAGAGGCCAGTCGGTGAAATGGGAGCGTCGAGGAACGCAGAGCGCTCTGACTCCGCCATTTCAGAGAGAGTCAGCCACAAATGTCTCTCGGAAACAGTAGCTGAGGCCATAATCCTCCCAATGGCGTGCGCGGCGGACTTTGTAGCACGAAGAGCTAGGTCTGTGGCGCTACGTAAGTCCGGAACACTGATCGCGCCCGGGCCTTCCTCGTCTAGCTTGCGGAGGAGGTTGGCCTGGTGGATTTGGAGGACCGCCATGGTGTGCAGCGCCGATGCAGCTTGTCCGGCGGCGGCGTACACGCGGCCGTTCAAAGCTGAAGACGTGCGGCAAGCTTTGGATGGTAGCACTCCCTTAGCCCGCCGTCCAGCAGAGGGTGGGCAAAGGTGAGTAGCTACGGCCTCCTCGACCGGAGGGAGAGCATAGTAGCCTCTGTCTCGAGCACCGTCCAAAACGGAGAATGCTGGGGAGGCAGAAGTACGTGCTCTAGCTGAAAATGGCGCCTTCCACGATTTCGCCACTTCTTCGTGCAGTTCAGGAAGAAACGGGGCGTGTCTGGAGGGTGGCGCAGCGCGCTCTCCAGAGAGGAAGCAGCCATCCAGCCGGTTGAAGGCAGGTTGTTCGGGCGTCGACCAATCGAGGCCGAGGCTCGACACGGCCTGTGTGAGCACACGCATCAGCTCTGCTTCGATGCTGATCTTTCCTCCTCGACGTTCCGGCACGGCGGGGGAGGGGAGGTCCACAGAGCTCGCCCATCCCTCGCTCTCCGAAGCGAGAAGCGAACAGCAGTCGTCATCCCCCTCAGATGCGGCTAGCTGGTCGTCGTCCATAACAGACAAAGCGGCAGGCAGCGGCTTTTGTCCGTCGAAGAGCGACTCCAGCGAAGCGGAGAGAGGAGCTAGCGGCGGCGGCGGCGGCGAGCTCCTCGTGGCGGGGGGTTCCGGAACCCGCTGAGCGCGGCGCTTTTTACGGCGCGGCGCTACAGGGGGTGGGTTAGCAGCTTCGGAGAAAGATGCCAGGCGAGTCCGCAGAGTCGCGATGGGCATACTTTCACAATGATGGCAGCCGCCATCACCGAGAGCGACAGCTGCATGATCCTCGCCCAAGCAGGAAACACACAGCTCGTGGTGGTCCCCGTCGATGAGCGCGGCTCGGCAGGAGCCGCAGGAAACACGAGACATCTTTAAAAAGACGCTCGCTGCTCTTTGTGAGAAAAAGTGTGTGACGCAGTAGGCGAACACACACACAAAACACACACAAAGTTGTAAAGGATATATCCACGCCGGAGAAGCGCAGCAGGGAACGGCGGCTGAAGGCGGCGATGACCAGCGGCTTCAGGTAAGGGCTCGTCCTGCTGAGGTGCTGTATCAGACGGCTGTGGTGGCTCGAATCCGGTCCAACGATGCGTGTAGCTTCGTGAAGTAAAGAAAATCGGAGTGGAAGCAGCTATGCTTGGTATTTATAGACCTAGGCCACGCCTGTTTCGGCGGGAGATGACGCAGAAGGGCGCGAAGTGCCCTCATTGGTCAGCGTCACTGGCCTCGCATAGGCTGTGCTTTTCTGGCGGAGCAGCCAATGGGCGAGCGGTATTGCTCCGCCTAGGGTTGTATGCTACAGAAAAGCGTTTTACATATTACAAAATTAAGGATTAATTTTTGGGCTTCAATCTCGACAAAGAAATATCTTTCCCGTAGCGTCGCTAATCGACGCAGTAGGAGAGAACTCTACGTAAGAGAACACATTTCACAAACGTTTCCTCCATGTTCCCCAATGTCTAAACACAACACCCTTTTCTAAAGCTACATAAACACAACCACACCTTCTCACTTCAAAACTCAAACTATAAATCTATAGTAAATTTTGCATGTACACTACTGTAACACAACTCAATGCAAAAACAGAATCTATTGCACACAACAGTACTCTTGAAAACATGATCAGGGTGTGAAGTTTTTTTATTTACTTTATTCACACCACACACACACCACAATCATCACTGTGCGGCATCATGTCGCTGAGCTGCATCAGGCCACATCACCTCATCCACATCGCAGGCTATATTGTCTCTTGCCAGGCACCGCGGGAAAAACGCCCTGGAATGGCAAATCCATCCTTGGAAGGCCTCCACGGGGATGTCAACACAGGCCAGCTCCATTGCCCTTAGGAGGTTCTCTCTAGTGTATGGTTGTCTGTCATAAACCTTCCATCTCCATGATGAGAAGAACTCCTCTAGGGTTCAGGAAAGGGGAGTAGGGTGGCAGACAGACGTTTAAAAAGTGGTTACTGTTGGTGGTGAACCACTCTCTGATTTGGTTTGTTCTGTGTACATTGTCCCAAATGATCACATAAATGTGATGTGCGGGCCCAGGATGGTGTTGTTGGCTGTCCAGGAGGATGTCTTTTAGCTCCTCTAGGAAGGTGAGGAGACGTTGGGTGTTGTAAGACCCAAGGACAGCACGCCGGTGGACAAGCCCCTCCAAACCCATGGCCGCACAAAGAGTAATATTACCCCCCCGTTGGCCAGGAACCTCAGTGATGGCTCTTTGGCCAATGTTACGGTCTCTTTGCCTTCGTTTCTGTAGGTTGAAGCCAGCCTCATCCAGGAAGAGTTTTTTTTTTTTTTGAGGTCCCCTCGAAAACGAGATGTTACATCTCAAGGGGTTTTCCTCTTAAAGGGATACTCCACTTTTTTTGGAAATGGGCTCATTTTACGACTCCCCCAGAGTTAAACAGTTGAGTTTTACCGTTTTCGAATCCATTCAGCCGAACTCCGTTTCTGACGGTACCAGTTTTAGCATAGCTTAGCATAGATAATTGATTCTGATGGGACCAGTAGCATTTCTTTCAAAATGACCAACAAGTTTCAATATTTTTCCTATTTAAAACTTGACTCTTCTGTAGTTAAACCGTGTACTAAGATCGACGGAAAATGAAAAGCTGCTATTTTACAAGCCTATATGGCTAGGAACTACTCTCATTCCGGCGTAAGAATCAAGGAACTGTGCGGCCGTACCATGGGTGCAGCAGCGTAATGATATGACGAAGCACTTGCCGTCAACAAACCAACGTGACAACCTGCTTGCACAGGGAGCCTTGTAGCATGGAGACATTTGTGAGAGACGATTTAGATAACATCTAAACAGACCCGAACACCATACAAGGGTTAATTAAACTATACGCTACCTCACCAGAACTCTACAACAAAACTACTAACGTTATACTGTACAAGACGAATGATCGAGGAAACCTAGCACTCACTGATTGCATTTCACAGGAAGATAACAACGGCAGTGCTTTTACAAAAAGTTAAATTGTTATACAGTAGCCTTACTTCCAGTGGTGCGCGGGTTGATCCAAAATGAGCAGGTGCCTGCGGTCACCCGCGGTTACGAGCCATCCAAAAATATTTGTAATGATATTCGGGTCGCGGTCGGTCGGGTCGTTTGAAATAAAGATGCCAATTAAACCTTTGTAATTTATATAGTACTAGACTCAATGTTCTATGAAATACATAGGTCTACACTTTATTGGCTGAATAACTGCGCGAGGATGACGCACGAGCTCAGTCAGAGATGACAGAGGGAAATTCTTATTTACCTTTTGAATGTTGAGCGCGTTATTAACTTTTGAATAAAAGCTGACACGGGACAAAATGCCTGATTTCCCAACACGTTGAACTGAGCAATGCCATTGTGCCAATTTAATAGGCTATGTAGCAACATTGAAAATGACAGATGATTATTCCAATTAATAAATTGTGATCCTCGCGAACACTTCATTAATTTGCCTGAAGACAAGAGGTCTTTGTCTCTTTCTCCATTGCAACACACGAAGAGACATGTAACGTGATACCACATTCCACAAAGGCACAAAGGAAAGGGCTTCCACCACAGTCCCTCTGGAATGTATGCACACACACACACACACACACACGAACGTTTCCTTAAACGAATCATATTTAAAACATTACCAAATGCATTCTGTGTTGCCATTTATATGTCATGACAGGTTTTGGGATTTAATGTAAGTTTTAAAGTGTACTAATCAAAATCTAAATGCTTCTAATCTGTATATTTTATGTAACTTCGTTATCACATAACCTTAATTTGAAGTGTTTGATGTCGTTGTAATTCTCTAAATCTAACGGAGTTGAATCTCGATAATAGACTGCAATGGTATGATTATTTCGATATGAATTCTTGCCAGTCATAGAAATGACTAGTCCTGGAGCTCTGTCATAAACTACACAGACTGGGGTCTTGACAAGACAAAGGAAAAGTCTCCCGCTCTCAAATCACTGAAGGTGATTGGACCATCCACCAGGAGAAGGCGTTATCCTTACATTCCTTAAAAGCCAAACGCTCTTCCTGCCCTAGCCCTTCCTGCTCTTACTACCCGACCTGGTCATGTAAAGTCTCCGATCCTGGAACTCCTTCCAGGAGTTCCCTCCACTCTTTTATTTCCTTTATAAAGTGTTTTTGTTTCCTTTTTAAATTCTCCTTTGTTCGTTTCCACCTACGAGTCGAACGAACGAAGCCTGAATTCCTTCAGCAACTTCCCTTCCAAAGAGACCTTCTTCAAAACTCCCGCGAACAGCTTGCTCTGGCAACAAGCACGCACGCCTCAGCACGAGCGCGCGCACTCTGCTCCAAGAACACGCGCAGGCTGAACACAGCTCCACACAAACAAACTTTGCAAGTATCAAGCTCTACGAGTTTTAATGTTTTAAGGTGTTTTGATTGATGTCTCTCTCAAAGGTCTGTGATGTTTGCTGTCCTATGGTCACACGTGACCATTCTCTCTCTCTCTCTCATCCTCTCTTTATCTCTCTCTCTCTGTCCCGCAATCAAATCGAGCGCGGGCCCCAGAGCGCCCCTCCCCAACTCTCTATAACTCTCTTTCTCTCATCAGCTGTTACCCGTTTTTGTCTTGTCTGTTTAATGTAAGTAACTGTACATAGACGTATAAAAACCTATAATCACTATGTGTAATCCGTTATACTCTGTAGTTTGCATTTATTAAAACAATGTATTCAAGACTGTGTCTGTGAAAAACGCTCGTAAAACCACAAACGTCAATGAGGTAGGTTATAGCTACCGAGCTCCCTGTTTAAGTAAGTTAGTTTTAATTTTATAAACACCAGAAATATTAATGTTCACGGCCAGAAGGTTGGTGTTTCTTGGAGTTTATAAGGAAGGATAACTTTATTGAGAAATTAATCACTTAATCTGACGTTGGTCGCTGGACGAACAACGATTTGATAATTACATTAGTTTCCCTTAAAGATTATTTCATAATCGAAGTTAAGTAAGACTATTGATATATGAATGAGGGATTATAATTCGTTGTGATTGATTATTCATATATTCATATAATCCACTTTCACTTTCGACAATTTAATGTAACTGAAATATGCAGAATATTAATCATACTCATGATTAGTTATTAAAATTCCCTATGGATCATTTGAGCTAATTCATCCGGACCCAGAGTCCGAGGCATAAGGCATTTATATTACAGCTACTTTTTAAAACGCATATAGCTAATGTCAGTTTTATGTATTTGCTGAGAGGGGGCGGGGTTTTTGTTGGGAAAGTCGGGGGAAAGTCCACTTCGATTAGACTGGATAAACATGCAGCATCTTAATTATTAAGAAAATGAAACGAAATAAATGAATAAATCAAGCCTTTATTAAAAAACACTAGGCGATCATACAGCATTCAGAAAAATGCGCACCCCTAGTTCCTCCTATGGCCCATGACGCTACGATGAGCATTTACTAGCTACTTGAAAACGAAAGTTGAAAACGTCGGTAGGGTGCGGGTTGTTTATACATTGACCCGCGCATCGCTGGTACTTACAGCCATGGGTGATGATGATGATGCACTTGGACCTGTCTGTACATTGAAGATTGTTGGGATGGCTGTATCCTTTAGACGCTGTACCGTACTGTCCGTGTATTCTTTATAGTCATCTGGTCCAAAATGCTTTGAGCAAACACGCCATTTTTTGATCGATTCTATCAGTGTTTTTAGATCAATGTTCAGAGCAGTCAACCATTGATTTTTTAGTTTTCTTTTTGTTCGTTGGTATTCGGTGTAACATGACGGTAGAATATACCCTCGCCTTACTATCACAGCCCTTACTACGCACAGAACCATGCGCACAGTAATTTGCCACCTAAAAACTACACAAACTAAGTCCCGGTCATGTTGGAAGTTACCGAGCTGGGGACTATTTTCAGGTGCTTCGTCATATCATTACGCTGCTGCACCCATGGTACGGCCGCACATTTCCTTGATTCTTACGCCGGAATGAGAGTAGGTCCTAGCCATATAGGCTTGGGAAAATCGCAACTTTTCATTTTCCGTCGATCTTAGTACACGGTTTAACTACAGAAGAGTCAAGTTTTAAATAGGAAAAATATTGAAACTCGTTGGTCATTTTGAAAGAAATGCTACTGGCCCCAATGGATTCGAAAACGGTAAAACTCAACTGTTTAACTCTGGGGGAGTCGTAAAATGAGCCTATTTCCAAAAAAAGTGGAGTATCCCTTTAACAATAAATTCAAATTCAATTAAAAAAAAATACAATGACATGGTCAATGACTGTTGCTCGCATCTCGTCCGTAATGATGGTGCGAGGTTGTCTTGCTCTCCCTCCAGGACCTTCTCCTCTCCATTGTTGGCCTGCTCCTCTTCTTCCATGGCCAGCTCTTCTCCCTCATCTGACTCGAATTCCTCTTCCCCTGACTCTGCCTTCATCCATTGTGTTTGTTTGGAATCTTCAGGAAACTGTGCACTCTGAACTTGCTTTTATACATGTGGTCACAACATTACCAACAAGTGTCTTCAATTTTGAGTCGTTGTGTGTAATGAATGACGGCAGGTGTGTTCATTGTGTTCAAATATTGCTGACTGTGGCAAGCATTTTGCATCACATGAGCTTTCATTTGAGAATATGAGCAGAGTTCTTTTGCAACTTGTGTTTTAGCAAGGAAAAATGTGTTAAGATTTATGAGAACGGAGGATTGTGTTTTGTGAATTGTGTCTTCATGTGAAATGTGTTTATGATATTGGAAAATGATGGCTAGATTTAGTAAAAGTGTTTAGACAACTGGTCATTTGGTTTAGAGGATTGGCTTTTGTGTTTTAGCATTTGAGAAAAACTGTAAAGAATCAAAGTGGATGCACGTTAACATTATGGCCAAGCACGCACCCTAAAATACCATATCACTAACGCGCAACTGTTTTTTTCCTGGTCAGTGGCGCAATTGCTTTCTAAAACTGGAAAATAGCACCAGGGGAGTTTTGCGCTGGAACACGCCTCCTCTTTGCGCTGAACCGCCCCCCGCGAGCGCAAGTTCATTCCCTAATTTACCGATGTGCGTCTGTGGAGGGAAAAGTCCGCTGTGCGCGGGTGCAAAATAGGAATGATACATGCGTCGGTGTTCAAAGTCAATTGCGCTGGGTGCAAGATAGGGCCCAAAGTGTATGGAATTATTTTTGTGCCAATAAAAATGAACGTAACTTTTCAAGAAACTGAAGAAAATATACATTGAAACTGAAAAAATATCTTTGAAACTGAAAAAGAATAAATCGCGGGCACATTTTTTGACTTCGATTTAAAACACTGCATGTTTTGGTAACTATTTCTCTTATTTCTTTCGCTGATCTGAACTTACAAATGCGCTTCCAGAGTTTTCATTTACGCTTCTGAAGTTTTCGTTTACGCTCCCTGAGTTTGCGTTCGCAGTTCTGACACATTGCTCTCGTGGGGGCGGGGCTAGTAGCAGTGTGTTCTCATTGGCTACTGAGTTTTTGATGGACAGCTTCTTGACCTGGAAGTGAAGACGTCAGTGTTCTGTTTACATGTGTGGATGTGAGCGTCTGTTTCATTTTACTGATATTAAATTATGTTTTTATTTTATCTGTATTTACCTGCTGCTACTAGGCCTACTTAACCGACAGAAGCTTTTAGGAGCGCAAGAGATCTATTCAGGTGTAATTGTACATTAAAGTACTGTATATAATAATACTGGAAATATTGTGTAGTGTCCAATGTTTTCGGAGAATATTTGTTAATTCCTGATGATTCTTTTGCATGTTAGGCACTGATTAGGTTGAGCTGTTACAATATAAAGAGAATACTAGCTTACAGTATGTGTGTGATATATTCAGCAGTCAAGAAAGATTTACACATTTACACCATCAAAATTAATGATCACTTAAATAAGAGGATTTTAAACAATATGAAAATTACAATCGTGGCCTGCTGTCAGATGATACATAGTTACAGACTTCAAAGAGCATTTCATATTTCACACAAATAATGTTCTTATCATTACTTTTATTTTGTTATTTAATTTAGTTAATATTATCTTCTAACATTTGAAATGGTAAATTTTAACAATCATCAACAGTTTCAATTGTGACTTATACAACCAGATAATGTAATGTAATTAAAAATAAGAATTAAAATAAATGTACATTCTTTATTGTCACTACGGCATATACACAAGTATCAAAGTGAAAGTCTTGGATGCAATAATGTTGTGACAGGAAAGACCAGAATCCACAAAACATCACCTGCATACTATACACGTAATGCACAGTATTATCATGATATACATTACTATACAGAATACATATTTAAAATCCATATACATTTGAAATGATACTATGATCCTCTGAACAGTTCCTGTTACAGTAAAAGTAAAGCAGTGACTGGGTGGGCACAAGGATAGTCCACCCAAAACATGATAATTCTCTCATTATTTACTCACCTTCATGCCGTCCCAGATGTGTATGACTTTCTTTCTTCACATAAACATAAACAAAGATTTTTAAGGAAATAATCCATCTCTGTGAGTCCATATAATACAAGTGGATTGTGATTCATGTACGTATGACAGTTGGTCGGAAGTTATTTTTAATAGTTAAAGGGTGATTCTCTGAATTGGGTGCCCTTCAAGTCCCCCAAACTTACTTCAAAGATTTTCAATTGAAGGAAATCACAAAATGAATTTTAACGCGGTCAATTAATAGAACCAGGTGCCTTTGTATTATAATACATCACAATTGCTTTTTTTAAATTTTAATTTAAAGATAATGAGTTGCCTAAGTAGTAGACAACAAGCATGTTTGCATGTCCTCACTAACCATCATTACGTTTTCATTGAATATCAAACAAATAAAAAGTGCAATTAATACCAAAATGTTGCTGCTAATATAATCATATGTTGGTCTACTTTAACTAAAATATACATATATATATATATAAATTAATTAATTAGGGCCCAAGCCCTGAAAGGGTGCAGAGCCCTATTGTTCTTCTAAGGGTTTTTTGTTTTTCTTCTTCTTCTTCTTTATAATAATTTTTTTTTCAAGGTTTTTGCCACTTTTGGGGGCCTTAACGTGCTCAAAAACTCTTGAAACTTTGCACACTGGTCAGAACCCGCGGCCATTAGAGCCGGACTGAAGCTGGTACCCGGGCGTGGCAGGGGGGCTCGACAGCGCCCCCTGGAACGGGGTCCGAAAACTTGGTCCATAAATCAAACACGCTTGCATGAAATAATATGAAACTCGGTACACTTATAGATCTCATCGGTTCATATATCCTTCATGCTCTGACTTTTTACCCCAGCCCAACAGGAAGTCGGCTATTTGGCGTAGTTTAAAAAACACATGCAATGGAATTTAAAATACTCCTCCTAGACGATTCAAACAATCACCACGAAACTCGGTCAGCATGAAGTCAAGACATGGAGGATGATAAATTGCGAGGGGATTTTTGATATCTCGAACGGTTTGGCCGTGGCGAGGAAACGAATTTATGGCGAATATTGGAAACAGGAAGTGTGTTATAACATCCTCATACATTAATTGATCTTGATGAAACTTCAGCAGTGTGTTCGCTGTAAGAGGCCGATCACATGGATGTGACTATTGTGAGTCAAAGTTATAGCGCCACCAACTGGCAGCAGGAAGTGTGTCACTTTCGAAATGCTTTGAAATCACCCTCTTATTTTTACCCGATTTGCTTCAAACTTCATCTGTATAATGTAAACACACGACAGATGTAGACCTGTGAAAGGATTATTGATATCTTTAATACTGTCGCCATGGCAACGCTTTAAACTTTTATATTCTTTTTGGATGCATTTGAGGCTCTTAACATGCTTCAAATTGCATGAAACTCAACATGCATTTGACATTTATTGTGTAATAGACATGTGCGAAGTTTCAGAAACGGGCGTGGTAAGGGGCTCAGTAGCGCCACCTTTAGTCAAAAATGGGGTATTAGTTTTACCTACAGTAACCAAACTCGGTACGTATATTCTTCTCTTCGATACGGACAACTTTCTAATTTACAGTCATTAGCTCCGACCAACAGGAAGTCAGATATTTTGGTTTGAATGTGTACTGTTTGGAGCATTTTCCCTCTGCCCCTCTGTGTGTGTGTGTGTGTGTGTGAGGAGGGGGGCTAGTTTAGTTTAACCATTTCTCTGCTGTGTGCAAAATCTCTGGCACTTTTGAGGGCCTTAACATGCTCGAAAACTCTTGAAATTTTGCATACAGTTCAGAACCCGCGGCCAACAGGGCCAGGCTGAAGCTGGTACCCGGGCGTGGCATGGGGGCTCGACAGCGCCCCCTGGAATGGGATTCGAACACTTGTCCGTATATCAAACACGCTTGCATGAATTAATATGAAACTCGGTACACATATAGATTTAATCGGGCCGAAACAACTTTCCCTGGGTCAAGTTTTACGCCAGCCCAACAGGAAGTCGGCTATTACGAGTTGATTGGAGAACGCTTGCTGTGTGTGTGTGTGTGTGTGTGTGTGTGTGTGTGTGTGTGTGTGTGTGTGTGTGTGTGTGTGTGTGTGATTTTGGTTGGGTGACAGTTGTAGGTTACAGTTTGACAAGAGTTTATAGTTTAACAAAAGCACAATGTTGTGTTTCATTGCGAGTGTACACAAATATAAGGAAACACTTTGCATTTTGAAAGATGGTCTATATGAACAAAATGACGGAGTATGTTTTTATGTCTCCATTGTTCGATCGAGCCTCACACACACACACACACACACACACACACACACACACACACACACACACACACACACACACACACACTCACACAGCATTCCAGCATTGCAATCTTGACATCGCAGCAGGTTCATTATAGCCTTAATAAAATATAATAATAAAATAGTTCAACCTTACATATAAAAATTACACTGCTCTGTTTAAATAGTCATTTGTACAGTTTGTGCGCGTTCATAGTAAGCACCGCTCCACTGTGATGTTTCCAAGCACATTTTTTGCGCATTTGAAGAGGATAATTTTTCTATATTGGAACGTGAGTGTACAAAGTGTACAAAGTACAAAGCCTATAAAAAGAATAGTTTAGCATCCAAAAATGTTAATAATATATATTATAATTATTATATATAATAATATATATGTTAAAAATAGGGGGGGAAAAGAATTTACATAATATATATATATATATATATATATATATTTTTTAATATATATATATATAATTAAAGCCTGCAAGCGATGGAGGGGCCCAAGCCGGTGGCACCGCCACCCGGTGCCTTTAGTTCCACTAAAGGCACCAGGGTGGCGGTGCCCACCGGCTTGGGCCCGCAATCGCTGCTTGCAGCTTTAATTATATATGAAATTGCAATATTTATACACGTCCTCCAGTTTGTTTTCAACCCCGTCACGCCATACTATTTACCCCCCTATAAAAATAATGGATCAATCCCTGTGGCATCACATCCAGGAAGTGACATCACACAAGTCTCTTGAAGAACATGCTGCAAAGAAAGGCAAGTGTCAGTATCTTTTCTTACCTATATTTCATGTTTTTCACTGTCAGATTAAGATTGTCAGGCTCAACATTTCAACTCTGTTGTATGACTTAATGATAGTAAACAACGTTTTTAAGAAGAATTCAATAATAGTTTTGCAAAACATTAAAATTTGATGATGTCTTAAATGCCATGTGATGCTACTGTCTTAGCTAAGTATGGAGTTACAGCTACTGTTAGCCAAAAACTTCAACCACCCGTCACATTCAACCCCGTCACATTTTTTATTATAACAGGGTTGAATCGTTGTGACAGGGTTGAATGTTTGACACTTCTTAGTAGATTACTCAATTGTAGACTTGTTGTATTGTGGTGTGAACTGTCAGAAAATAATCGATTATGGTATTTTGTTGAATATTTTCAGACATCTCAATGGCAAAAACAGCAGCAGAGAGGCAAAGACAGTACAGGAGCAAGAAGAAATGCAGATGCAGAGAGAAGGGAAACATATCTCAGGAGTGAGCGTGAAAGGTGGAAAAGGGACACAGAGACAGGGAAAAAGAAAAAAATAAGCACTCTGGGTGACAGAGCTAAACGACATAAGCGAAAGATGTGGAGGGATGCTAAAAAAAGACAGAAGAAGAGGGAAGCTTTGAGGAATAGCGACACCCCTCCACAAAGTCCGGATAATCAAAATGCAGAGCAACCTAGATCTGGGTCCTCGAGG
The DNA here is from genome assembly GCA_033366665.1 of Phoxinus dragarum. Taxonomy (NCBI): domain Eukaryota; kingdom Metazoa; phylum Chordata; class Actinopteri; order Cypriniformes; family Leuciscidae; genus Phoxinus; species Phoxinus dragarum. The sequence continues at coordinate 97,543 of JARPMJ010002956.1, forward strand.
TCAGTTGTAAGGAGTTCATTTAGATTATGAAGTTGAGTGTAAGTTAGTTAGATGAAGTTGAGTGTAAGTTAGTGTGTGTTAGAGAGAGTAAGTGTATACTGTATCTGTAAGTGTATATAGGGGTTTGTCCATGTGAGATTTTAAATGTTGGCTGCAGTTTTGGTAATTATTTATTTTAATAACTTAATTAAATAATAAACTAGTTATTATTTATTTATAATTTATTTATAATAAAATATTTAAAAAAAATGTTTTGTTTCAGGCAACATTTGGAGGGAAAGAAACAATCCCGAAGAGCAAGATACAAACTGCACAAAGAGATAGCACAACTCCAACATGCACTCACAAAGGAGAGGAAACTTAAAGAAAAGTACAAAAAGGAGGCTCCAGCGATCAGCAAAACAAAATGAATCTCCAAGATCCAAAGTCCGTGAACTGGTGAAGAACTGTCCTGTGAACAGCAGAATCAGAAGAACATTACTACTTCATGAAGCACTCATTTCTGACATCAAGAAAAAATACCAGAATGCCAGAAATGAAAAAGATAAGCAAATATTAGCCAAGGTTACTGTGGGAAAGATTGTCTAAAAGTATAGGCTGCAGAGATGGTCAGAACAGGCGTTGGGGTTTTCAAAGAAACGAAGAAAACCCTTTTGAAGAGCAAAAGCCTGACCAGTTTTACCCAGAAAGACTGTCAACAGGTTTGCAGATACATCTATTCAGAAGAACATAAAGAGCTTCTTTAACAGAGATGATGTCAGTAGGATAACTACAGGAAGAAAACAAACCATTACTAGAAACAAAGTAAAGATGCAAAAAAGGTTTCTTGCAGACACAATGAGAAACCTCCACAGAAAATTTCTAGCAGAGAATGTGACGATCTCATACTCTTCATTTTGCCGCCTACGTCCCTTTGGGTTGTGCACCCCTCTTTGTCTGATCGTGAGACATGCCAGTGCAAACTGCATGAAAATTTAAGCTTTCTAGCAGAAAAGCTTAGTCAGCTGAAGTTGATCGAGACCTCAGATCTTGAGAGACTTACTAAAACTGTGTCCTGTGATACCACTCGCAAGGATTGTATGTATGGGGAGTGTGAGAACTGTAAAGATAAAAACAGTTCCCCTCTCCAGTATGTACGACAGTGTAAAAGAGGTGTCCTATACTCAGTGGGGGGACAGAAGAGAAGGCAAAAAATGGATGATCAGGAGGGGCCAAAAATAAAGATAGCTGTCAAACAAATTGTTGAGGGAACCCAGGAGCAACTTGCTGAGCAGTTCCACACACACCTGAGCAAGTTCAAGAAGCATTCATTCAATATTAGGCAAACAGTATGCCTACTACCGTGAGCTGAGAAAGAGCATGGCCACTGATGAATGTCTAATTCACATAGATTTTTCGGAGAACTTCACCTGCAAGTACACTTCTGAAATCCAAGCAGTGCACTTTGGATCATCTCATCAACAGGCGACACTACATACAGGGATTCTTTGTGTAGGCGGTAGCCAAGTATCGACCTGCTTCAGCACAATATCTCCATATAGCAGCCCAGCAGCTATTTGGGAGCATCTGAACCCTGTATTGGATTATGTACAGGCAACACACCCAGAGGTTTCTGTGATACACTTTTTTAGTGATGGGCCTTGTACCCAGTACAAGCAGAAGGGCAATTTTTTCCTTTTTAGCACTGAGCTGGCGAAAAGAGGCATTAAAGCAGGGACATGGAATTTTTTTGAGGCCAGCCATGGCAAAGGAGCACCAGATGGTGTTGGAGCAGCCTTGAAGAGGACTGCTGACATGCTAATAAGCCATGGCCGGGACATCCAAGATGCACATGAGCTCTTTGAGGCCCTTTTGGAGACCAACACATCGATCAAGTTGTTCTTTGTCAATGGTGATACTGTTGAGCAGGCACTTGAGAGGATGCCATCAAACCTACAAGCAGTCCCAGCAACCATGCGGATACATCAGGTGGTAACTCTTGCTCCAGGAGAGATAGTGTCTCGTGATGTCAGCTGTATGTGCTCAACCCAGAAGCAGTTACAATGCGAGTGTTGGAACACAAATCATTTCAGCTTTGTTAAGAAGGTGCCAGATGCTGTATCACAGAGGCAGACACGAATCCATTGGGAAGACCCAGAGGTGCTAGGGCAGTGGTGTGTCCTAACATATGATAAAGATTTGTTCCCAGGAATAATTCTTGCAATGGATGAAATGCATGTGCAAGTAAAATGCATGCACCGTGTCGGGCCAAACAGGTTCTTTTGGCCTGCTCGTGAGCAAGGGCGCCGTAAAGGGGTGGAAGGTTAGGACGATTCTAAGGGCCCAGGCTGATTTAGGGCCCAGAAGAGCAGACCCCCTTTTTCTTATTTCTTTTCTCTTTTTTATACATACATTAAATATGCTAGGGCCCCTCATGCACTAAATGTGTATTTTGTCCGTTTTGACCATATATTAATATTTAAAAAAACAATAATGTATTTACTGTTTCAGACACACCCCTCCCTCTCACAATGGTTCATTCCACCTGCGCTGTCCAAGCTACGATCGCTAGTGTAGCGTGCGTGAGCGTCTGCTTATTGCACTTGCTATGATGCAGCGCAGAAACACGTAGGCATGTCACATCAAAAGTCAGGGCATCAAAAACGGAAAGAGAAGACAGAGAACGCCCGAAGTCGACAGTATGTCACACAGTTTTTTCAAAAAGAAAGGGTAGCTTGCCCTATTCATGTTTCCAAAACTTTCAGAGTTACTTATTTTTGTTGCTACATGACCTGCTTTTATCTAGCTAGCTTAGTAAAAATAATTACTGAATTATGATTTACATCCAACAATAATAACATCTCTGCTGTCTCCGGGTTATCATGTCTCGTAGTCGACACAGATTCAGCGGCTGCTGCACCACCCACGTCCTCCTTCCCCCACGTCCCCCGTCCCCGTCTCAGCCGAACAAGGTGAGACTGAGCGCGAAACTTCACGAAGATTGAAGCCTCTAAACACGGTCTTATTTACTGGTTCGCCACATGATGATAACTTTACAAAACAAAAAGTAATCTATACGCTAAAAAATTACAAAATCAGTTTGCCGTGCCGTGTAGTGTTATGTGAAGTGACAGATAGTGCTGCTGCTACGATCAATGCTGTCAAACTTGACGTTCTTAATATGAATGCCCCAGAAAAAATAATATAAAATTGAATAAAACATGTCTGTAGTAACCATTGGCTATAAGGAGTTTACAAAAATAGATATATTTAATACTTACTTATACTACTTATAATATTAAGTATATTACATACTTAATAATATTATATATTAAGAAAACGTCTCGGGTTACGACTGTAACCCTTGTTCCCCGAGAAGGGAACGAGACACTGCGTCGTCGTCGACGACACTTTGGGGAATGCCCCAGCATAGCGCGTCTGAAGAATGAATGAAATCCTGTCTGATCCTGATTGGTGCTGCGCCATGACGTAGTAGATGACGGCATAACCGGAAGATACAAGGGGACGCCCGAACACACACACATTAGCTCTTTTGCGATGAAGCAAGCGCTCTGTCCGTGATAGGTGTGGCGACGAGACGCAGTGTCTCGTTCCCTTCGAGGGGAACAAGGGTTACAGTCGTAACCCGAGACGTTCCCCTTCGAGGGAACTCGCACTGCGTCGTCGTCGACGACACTTTGGGGAACGTAATGCCCACTATGCCACACCGTAATCACGCCCGCCCTAGTGTGAAGCTGGGAACTAGGCACACTTAGGACGCGAGCACTCTGGCGCCAGGCGTCACAGGGAGTTGCAGACTGGTAAAATCGTATGAAGGTGTGCGGAGTAGCCCACCCGGCCGCCTCGCAGATCTCATGAAGCGAGGCTCCAGAAAGGAGGGCCACCGAGGAGGCCATGCCCCTGGTGGGAGTGCGCCCTCACGGCCATCGGTGAAGGCAAATTGCGCACCTGATAGGCCGTGGCTATAGCCTGGACAATCCAGTTACTGATTGTCTGCTTGGATGCAGGCAGCCCCTTTCTTGGGTGAACCAAACACACGAACAACTGGTCTGACTTCCTCCACTGAGAAGACCTCTCGAGGTACACTCTCAGGGCTCTGACTGGGCAGAGCAGGTGAAGTCTCCCTTCTTCCGCCGTCACGTGAGGTGGAGAACAGAAGGCCTGAAGAACCACGGACCGTGCCACATTGGAGGGCACCTTGGGCACATAGCCCGGTCTAGGATGTAAGATGGCCTTAAACTCCGCCGGGGGCAAACTCCAGGCAAGTTGGCATTATAGCCAAGGCCTGGAGATCCCCCACTCTCCTCAGAGAGGTGATAGCGAGGAGAAAGGCCACCTTAAGGGTCAGGTTCTTTGCCTCAGCCGACTCCAGTGGCTCAAAGGGGGCCTCAGCCAACCCTTCAAGTACCACCGCCAGGTCCCAGGTTGGGACTCTGGAGCGAGCCGCAGGCCTCATCCTCCGAACCCCACGGAGGAAACGTACAACCAGATCGTGCCTTCCCAGGGGCCCCATCACCTAGAGGCGAGTGGGAAAGCCGCTATGGCAGCCACGTACACCTTAAGTGTGGACGGGGGTAAGACCGGCGGGAGAAACGATCTTGGAGGAACTCCAGCACTGAAGCCACTGGGCAGTTAACTGGGTCCACCTCACGCTCTCTACACCAAGTGGAAAACACATTCCACTTCAGGGCTGTACAGTCTCCTGGTGGAAGGAGCCCTGGAGCTGAGTAGGGTCTCGACAACACCTGCTGACAGGCCAGCCTCTAGGTACTGATCCCCCTCAGGGGGCCAGACCCAGAGGTTCCACAGCTCTGGTCGGGGGGTGAAATATTGTGCCCCCTGCCTGTGACAGCAGATCCCTCCTCAGAGGGACCTGCCACGGGAGGCCATCCAGCAGTGCTACAATGTCCGAGAACCATACCCGGGTCGGCCAGCGGGGTGCCACTAGAAGTAGGCTGATCCCTTCCTGGCGGACCCGCTCCAAGACTCAGGAACTTCCTGTGACATGGAAGGATGGATATATGGAAGTATGCGTCCTTCAGATCTATCGTGACGAACCCAGTCCCTCGAACTGGATCTGACTCACGATTGCTGGAATGGTGAGCATCTTGAACCTGTACCTCCTCAGAGAACGATTCAAGTGCCTGAGATCTATTATGGGACGCAACCCCCCATCCTTCTTGGGAACTATGAAGTACCGGCTGTAGAACCCGGACTCCCTGTCTGGCAGAGGAACACGTTCTATGGCCTCCTTGACCAACAGGGATTGAACTTCCTGTTCCATAACCCGAACCTGCTCTGGGCCGACCCACAGTCCAGACCACCCCGTTGAACTTTGGGGGAGGGGAGCTGAACTGTAAGTCTGTAACCCAGCTCTACAGTACGCAGGGGCCCACGGAGATATATTCGGAAGGCATGACCATGCGCCGAGATAATCTACTAAGGGAACCAGCCTCTCGAGGCTGGCCTCGGGTGTCAACCGAGACTCGTTCCCGACTTCCTGAAGCGGCTGGCCGGCAGGAAGCGGTCGAGAACGATTTTTGGTGTGCGGACGCACTCGCCGCCCCGCCGCAGATCTTTTTAGAGGCGGCCGGAGCGACGGTGCGTACGCGGGAAATCAGTGTGGCCCGAAGCGTGCTGGACGGCGGGAGCACAGCACTGATTCCC
>JARPMJ010002957.1:0-103191 GCA_033366665.1 Phoxinus dragarum
AAAACACCGGTGTACCAAAATTTCGCAAGCTTGCTTTTGAGACTTCCCCATATTAGCCGCTTATCTGTTCTCTGTGGATTTTCCTCTGCGCGCGTTCTCTTTATTTGTCAAGCGTCCCCGACAAACCCGATCTTTCTTTTAACCCAAATCGGACGGGGTTAAACTATTAGTGTCACTATTAGTGTCCTCCTAATTACGGTTTACCAACAAATCTGTTACGATTGTCTTGGTTTCCCCTAATTAGCTTCAGTACCCAAAAATAGTTCGCTCCGTGGTGGAACAATTCATTTCCAGGTACCTATCTGTATGAAATGTCTTGGTCTGTCACAGTTCTCAATTAATTCCAGATTATTTATCTGCTTGAAATATCTTGTTCTGTCACAGACCTCAATTAATTTCAGATTATTTTCCTCGTATCTGTTTGAAATATCTTGATCTGTACGTAGATCTCAATTAATTTCAGATTACGTACCACAGAAAACAGTTCTCAGCCAATATGGTTCAATTTCACTCTCCCCCCAATTAAACTGAATTTAATTATACATTACCCAGAGATGTGTTGTTCTGAGCCACCTCGAGTTCTTTTTGATTCCAGTGTCCGATCCTCCCGGGCTCTGACATCGGCCGGCCTCTCTCTCTTAAGTTTACGAGGTAGAGCTGGAACTTACTCAGTCCAGGTGGCCAAACACCGTCCGATCTCAGGTCCAGGAGGCATCGTCCAAGGAATCCCACTATTCTGACACCAAATTGTTGTGGCAAAAATTCATCGAACAAACATCACTGCGTAAGGGAGACTCAGAGTCAAATTATAAAATAGAAGTATTTATTCTTGCAAGAATAGGAGCAGTCTAATACACAGTTGTTACCCTGTGCAGAAGAGTGACACACCCCCAGACAGACTGAACCAGCTTTTATCTCCGTTCCAAGGCCGTCTTCTGCCAGAGCCATCCTACCAGTAGTTTTCCATAGACTAAGCCCTCCTTCACCAAATGGCCTTCTGACATCTAGGTCAGAGGTCCTTGTTCGTCTGTTCTCTGGAGTGTCTCTCCCTTCTGCCTTCCCAGGTACATAAAAAGAATCTTCTCTCACTACAAGTGAGAGTCACACATGTGACATTCTTTGAATCATCTATCTTTTACTAAAGATCAATGAATATCATAAAATAGCCACTACAGTATTTTATAATTTTCTCAAAAATGTCATGGCCATATTTTGTTGTATGAATATCTGAATATATCAAAAAGAAAAAACAAACCCTCTGCTTTAAAAAAAAAAAAAAATTATTCTAGCTGCATCCATTACTTTCTTATCAACACTTGAATGTGGGTAAGTTTCATAAAGAAAGCAATATTTTGAGCAAAAATCTGAGAAAATTACGTTTCTGTCAAAGGACTACATCCATATAATTCAGAACGATGACCAAAACATAGATGGAGTAGATTGAGTCCATCAACAGCCACTAAGGTGTCACAATACAATCCTAGACCTCTTCCTCGGCCGATATTTCATTCAGTAGCATAAGGAAGTTTTGGTTTATATGCTGTTTAATGTTAATGATCGTGTTATTTTACATACGCATATGCTTACATATTATATCTCTTGTTTCTGCATCTCGTTTTGATCTGGAGATTCAGTCCTCTTTCAGAAGAAGAGCGCCCCCTACCAAATAACAGTAAAAACACGAAAAGACGGAAATTTCCGTCAATGGCGGGAAAATGGTTCAAATATCTTCTTCTCTTTTTCTTTTTTTTTGTATACATTTTTATTTGGAGACCATCAAAATAAAGTATTAGCAGAGAGTCTACTAATAGTCTATTGACTGCTAGTTGACAGTCGAAGTGGTAGTCTATTGTTAGTCAAAGTGTTACCGAGTTTTGTCACTAAAACAAAACAAACGGGTTCTCTCATCTGTTTTTAACACAGCGGGTTTGAATATGAAGAAGTGAACAAGATTTGAGAACTAGCAAACACCGTTTCACTCTCTGGCTTAACCGACCTCACTTTTATTTTCCTTTCTCTCTTGGAGCAGGTCATCTGGAATCTGTTCATCTCTCCGCCCCTTTTGTCGCTGTGAAAAATAAAGAAGTCAACCTGACGGTGGTTCTCTGGCCGAGCCAAGTGGGAACAGTCACCTATATCTGGTGGTTTGGGAATAATTCAGAGGTAAATTCTCCATGTGTCACTCACTGGACACCTGTGCGTGACTCAGTCGGTGTGTGTGTGTTTTTTGCCTCACCGGCTGCCATGTAAATAAAGTTGGCATCTTCAATGCAACTACTGACAGGGCATCCTCTTGAGAGTCTCTTTCACGCTGTATTCACAGCCCGTGATCACGCTGGAGGGGAGTGTGGCGTTCACGTTCTCTCGAGAGGGAATCAGTGTTGTCACTGTGCAGGTTTCCGCCGGAATAACATCCTACAAGACAGGAAAACCGTCGCTGTCCATGGTGAGTTCGACTAAAAGGAGCAGTGTTGTTTTTGTTAGCTGAAACAAAAACTAATAAAAAAATATATATAAATATTAGATGTATATAACAGCACCTCCACAATATTACATTAATATATAATGGAAGTTGAGTTAACTTAAAATCAAAATTATTTCAGAAATTCAATGGTGGATATTTAAAAAAAAAATCTATTTTCAACATCACCAAGGTCTCTTCATTTTCAACCATGCCCATCATGTAGAAAACACTAAACACATTTTGCAAATTAATTCTTGATGCATAAAAAGAAAAAAATCTCATTGGATATCCTCTGAAATGCATCATGGAAGTGAAGTCGAAATGAAATGCATTCACAAGCCATTTCAAGCACTATATCATACAGTAAACTCACCTGTTGAAAACAAATGCTGCAACACAAACCTCTCCAAAATGATTTGTGATAATAAAAAGCACCTTATTATTATAAGAACATAATACTTTTTGTTATATTCCAATAACAGAATACTTCAGATCTCATCTTCTTGCCTTTTCATCCAATCTGGATGATCACAACCCTGATGTGTCCGAATGGAGACTTGATGTGAGTCGAGTCATTAAAACCTCTATGGTGCAGGTGAGTTCAAACCATTTACCATTAAAGAGTTCAATCTATAATACTTCATTGTGTATTTTATATAATACAGCATAAGCAAACAGCCCTGAAATTACTTATACTGAAATGAACAACTCTATAAACTCAATGCTGTCCATGTCTGTTTGTTTTGAAGTCATCAGTGTGTTTTAACAGATATACATTTGTATCTGTTTATTTATTTTCCTCGGAGGAAAGCCTATTTATTAATATTAATGCTCAGGTGAACGTGGATAGAAAAGAAAACAATCTTTCTCTTTTCTCTTGGACTATTGTCTCACCTAATGTCTTTCAGTGCTTTTTGCATGCAGTTTCGCATGAGTGTACGCAAGAATATTCATAATCTGAAACGTAGTGGCATCTTCTAATGAAACAGACATTTGTTTTTTAAGTTGTTTCGGGAATCAAATGTGAGCATAAGGTCTTCACACAGAGTTATGTTTCATAGACATTGCATTAGTCATGACTTTACCACCAAAAAAGTAATATTTATCTGTATGTTTACTCAAGTACTTGACCTGTGCACCTGACCTTTAGAGAATCTCAATGTAAAGTGCTATTTGGCCAAGTCGAGTCTCAAAATATAAATTCCAGATATACAAAGTGCAAAAATATAAGTGTAGTCAGGATCTTTTCTGGGTTTTCATGCTCCACACTTTGGTTGTGAAACATCAGCTAGATCCGCCTTCACTGATGGAGAAACATCGCCGTGACAGGAAAAACACAAATATTCAAACATATGGCACGACAGACCGAAATAATCATCAGTGTTCTCCCTCACTTACCCGGTGGCATTTTCAAGAGGCCGTTATAAGTGAACATTGGGACTTTCTTTATGAATGTTTATGGAATATGACACTTGAGAATAACGGTTCTCATGTGAGCCATATGCGTGTTCTGCTCCAATTGTTTATTGGTAATGTGTGTAATGAGTTTTGTACTGGGCATATGGACAGGAGCGCGGTGGACCGTTGTGACCTTGCAATATGAACCATTGAGGATTTAATATATTTATATTCTGTCTGAAACAGAAACAAAAATATGCATGTACCCTCATTTTGGTCCCAACCTGACTAATACAAGTTGTTGTGGTTGTTGTGTGTGTATACTATATTATATATACATTATTGTTTATTTAATATCCAGGTTTCTGGACTGGGACCCCAAACATTAAAACTGTAAAGTCAATCGCACAAGAACATAAGAGTTAAAGGCCTTGTCTTCTTAACCTCGGTTGATTCTTGTGTTTCTCTAATCCTGTTTCTTGGTTTTCAGGCGACAGGAGTGAATCCTGAGCAGTTGTTGGTCACTGTGTTGCCTGGACTTCCCACAGCGGCCGAGTTCTTCCTGTTACCAGACAAACTGCAGACAGAGGGCAAGCCAGACAAAACGGCTACTCATTTAGACCAGGTACTAAGCCTTATCTGACATTAAGCATGATCTTCAGACTTTGATGCCCATCTCTGTCATGAAAACACTCAGTAACGTGTCTCTTGATCAGAAGAAAAAACATATTATCATCAGTCCTTTTTTTTTTTTCAAATACATTTTTACAGATAGTGGATAGTGGAAATCTTGACAATAGTTTCTTATGGTCTCCAGCAGATGTCAATGTTGGCCTGTTTAACACTTGATTAAACCCTGTTTTTACTGGTTCACACTTACACCAGTTTTTTCTCGTTCATGTCGATTAGACTCTAAAATGCAAACTGATGTTTATTGTCATCTTCTAAGCATCCATTCAGTCTATTGTCTCGATTTGTTTGTGGTGCAAACGAGCCCCATTCAGTGTCAGTCTCCCCTGCACACATACACACTTGCCTGGTTATAGCTCTACATATTATTTTCTTTTGTCTTCATTATAATTACTAACGACTGGCTATTCACACTGTTTCAATCCCTAATTTATTTGATCAAAGTTCTCACTTCACATTTAAAACTGTATCAAATGCCCGTCTTGAAAAAATAAGAATTTCAGTAAGCATTCCTGTTAAAAAAAAATACACAATTCATCTTAGGGCTAGCTAGCATGTTAGCCTAGCACACCATCAATACATGCCAATTTATGAGATTAAAATATGAGATTAAAAACTCATCTTTGATCACCAAACTTACAGATTTAAAAGTTTTTTTCATTTAAAAAAAAAAGTTCATGCCTTAAAATAGCTTGAATGTATTCTCATTTCGTATTCTCATGTGTACTCATTTCGTATACGCGGTTCTATGAATATGCTAATTAGCCCCACCTCCACTCACTCACACCAGCTCAGAGGTACACTCGTTGACGATCACACGTTGACCTGATTGGTTACAAGGTAGTCTGTGCCAAATTTGCACTACGTTCGTCTTAAAGCATATTAAAAACACCACATAGACATATAAACAACATTAAAAGCTTGATTTTTTCACCACAGGGTGGCTTTTAAAAAAAGAAAAAGTGATTTCCTGATGTGGATGTCAAAGCTCAATGAGATTTTCTAATTTATTATCTTTCTCACTTGCGGTTGTGGGTTTATTCTTTAGGTCATGGGTAATTCTGGTCATACCGCATTAGGCCACAACTGAGAAAAGCCATTACTGAATATGAGAAGATGCCTCATATCCTCCCAAATCACGATGCAGAGTCCTCTGTATTTTTGAGGCAGTGATTTCTCACCATACATAGAGAAGGTCATTAGTAATCCATCCACTAGATCATTCAGTTCTTATGGGCCAAATATATTATATCACATATGAAAGAGGGATATCTGCATTTTGTGGGTGTCCGTCCAGGGGCTGCATTTGTTGTTTTTTTCCCTCATCCAAACCTATCTTGAATATACAAAGGACCTTTCACAGCAGATCCTCATAAATCTCAATTCAAGGGTGGCATGTTCAAAGTATAATGTGTAGATAGCCTTATTAAAAAAGTATAATAGACTTACTGACCCTGGTACAATTCATAAAGAATGTAATTATTCATGGAATGGTCTAATTTTAAATGGGTGAGGAATAAGGATGAGGGAGACAGAAGGTGAGAGCGACAAAGAAATAAAGGAGTGCAGAAATAAGTCAGGAGTCATTTAGTAAATGAGACGGATTTAATAAAGCTTTGGAAGAAAGGGTGAAAAAAGGGACTCTTGGAACATGAAGTGGTTTTGTGTGAGGTTTAACACCATCATCACTGAATTCAAGATTATCTATCTATCCATCCATCCATCCATCTATATCCAATCTATCTGTAGGGAATTATCTTAAATTCCTGTCAAACTTTTTTACGATAATTATATTAACACCTTAAACAGATAAAAACATTTTGTCTGACGTAGTTTAAGAAAAGTACAAAAAATCGAACTGTTAGCACAATGTTCAAGAATACTCCTTTAAGAAAACCCTGATCTGCCATAATCAAGCCCAAAAACACACAAGAAGAGGCTTCATTTTGGGAGGGGAATTGTGATCCGCTTTCAAGATTTATGCATGCATAAAAGTGCCTGACAGTCAAGGGCTCTGTGTGTGTTTGAGGGAGAAGAGTGAGATGTTAGGCCTAAATGAGATCCCACCCATGCCATATATCTATATTTGCGAGTGAAGGTGATAGTGTTGATTTATGCTGAAATGTCTTTCCCAGTGTGATACCGGCTCATGTAATACAAACATCACGCTTGTATGCCTCAACATGCAGTGCAATGCATCAGGACTCACTCGGCTCACAAACGGGGCGAAATCAAATGCAGGGCACGAATATCTTATTTCAGGGTTACGTGATTGTTTATGTAATTTAATAACAGATTTGGATGTATAGTATGGCAGCGTTTTCTTATCCAACGTGGTGTGAATATGATTATGTGGCGATGCGATTTTCCTTTCAGCTCTCAGAACTGGTGCTCAACGCTCTCAATCAGAACCTGGTTCAGTTCACACTCAGACCAGGAGTCCAGATCACGGTATACGCTGCTCATTTATCAGCAGGTAATGAATTGGAATCAAAGAGTGTTGTTTTCTAAATATGAACGAGACAAGAAAGACTTGCAACTTAAAGGAATAGTTCACCCCAAGATGAAATTGATCATTGATGATGGACAATTCTAATATAACATTGGTTGTATAGTTGTGAGAAATGAGTTCTGTGTCTGTTTTATTAAAAGGAGGGTGGGAAACATGCCAGACTGTGCACTGACAACAGCTTGTCTGCCTCATTTTCCCCTGTGTCTAGCGCCTCTAGTGGACACAAGTGAGAATCACAGCGGCTCAGCCATGCTCATGCTCCTCTCTGTGGTGGTGGTGGGTTTAGCAGTGTTCCTCATCTATAAATTCAAAAGGTATTGTTATCCGTATTTAAAACCTCATCTTTAAATCATAATGTATATGTCTGCTGGATAAATATGGTTAGCTTTTTTAATTTGTTAAATGTCTAGTGGAAAATAATCAAATAAATGTGACAAATGTAAAAAAAATAGTTTTTGAAAGTTTGAAAAGCAAGTTATTTAAAAAGTAGTAACAATATCTGATGATATAGTTGATGAATTGATTTATCTTTATTTTTAAACAGAAGTGTTATCAGCATTTTGACTGCATTCAACAGCATTATTTACCTGAATATAATGTTTGTCCAGATTTTTTATATATATATATATATTTTCTAAGGTAATGCTTTATTTTACAGTGTCCTTGTTACACGTTACATGTAGTTACTGTAGTAACTATACATTTTGCATAATTACATTCAACTAACCCTAAACCAACCCCTATTCCTAAGCCTAACCCTATAGTAAGTACATGTACTGTACTGCAACAACAACAAAAGTTGCTGCCTTAAATTAAGTACAATCAACTTGGATGTTTAAGTTTAACTGACTTAAAAATCCATCAAACTGACGTTAAAAAAAAGTTGCTGCCTTAAATTAAGTACAATTAACTTGGATGTTTAAGTCAGTTCAACTTAAATTACATCAAACTGATGTTAAAAAAATAGTTTAATTTGGTATAAATATAAATTTCATCTTTTTTTTACGAGTTAAAGCAATGTAAAAACACATGTTGTCATAACTCATTGATCACTGATTTTTTACAGTGTATTATTTATTATTATATTAATTATTATTAATCAGAATAGTTACACTTCATGTTTAAGGTGTCTGTGTTAGTGTAATTATACATTCAAGTACTAATTATTATAATAAATTATTATAATAATAATAATACATATTTTAAATTATTTTGTTTAATGCTACCAAAATAAAGCCAAGCCGTTTGTCTGCACAGGGAGGCAAATCATTCTCTCAGATCAGCAAGTTTAGGTTGTAGCAAATCACTGAGCGGATATGTGGAGTGGTGATTCACCCGTTCCCTGTTGCAGAACCTTCTTTCTTTTGTCCTAGCGCTCATGACAAATGAGAAATGTCAGTCAATGCACAGACATTATCAATATTTAGCCCTTTGAGTTTTTCAAGTTGACCTTTCTGAAATGTTAAATGATTGCACCGTTTCCATCACCGGACTGCGAGAGAAAAGGGCACGAGGGGTCAATAAGACAAGATCTGGAGACAGGAGAGGGAGATAACAGAAGTGCCAAGAATTTTCCGACGCTTTAATAATTTTTTGTACGCAACAAGTGACATCCGGTGACTTCCTGAAGGAACACTTAATGTCTTGTTAATCAGTTCACCCAAAACTAATGCTAAAAAAAACTGCTCTTACATGTACATAAAGCTCTGAATAGATATAAATGGATTTGCTACATGAGTGTGAGTAAATGGTGTCAGAATTTCCGTTTCATTGTGTGAACTGGTCCTTTAATGAGGGTGTTAGATCACATCTTAATGAGCTTTCCGTTTGTGTTGCGTTTTCTTCCTGCTAAATCCCTCTCCAGTTGTATTTTGCACAATAAATTTGCTTCTGAATCCTCTTAGGCAATGCCCTGTTAAAGCTCTATTCTGTTTTTTTTTTGCTTACGTGACACTCTTCCGTGCGTAACGGCGCAGACCAAGTCGGATAAAATCACCTCTCTAAAGGGCGGTCTCGATTTAACAGCTCAGTTTCTAGCCCCTAAGTGAGACTTTACACACAAAGGTCTTTTCTGGGTCTTATTACAAATTTTTCCCTGAGGCAGAGCCCAGATTGCGTTTTGTAAATGCAGTATAGCGCATTCACAAACTATAAACACATGCTTCCTGTGATAAACGGAACAGAGTGGTGTGATCTGCAAAGCTGATAATGTCAGGGCCGTCGGAAGGTTTGGAAAAAGTGCAGAAGGGCACATTATGAACCTTTTCAGCTTGCCTCATGAATATTAATTAGGTAATGTTTGCCCAGTGAAAGATAAGCGTCTGCTGGACACAGTAGATCACCTGCTGCGTTTTAATTCGCCTACTTAAAAGGATGTACTGTTTTTGTGAAGAAAAAGTACATACTTTTGAGCGGGTCGTAGGCCTACTACTTCGTCATAATAAGCGTGTCACCGTATAAACTGGCCTGTCAATCATCTTGTCACAGTTAAAATCCTCCACATTCAATTGAATTGAATGTCCTACCGTATCAGAGAGAAATGAAGTAGCACGTTGATCTGCCAGTTGTGGGTCTCTCATAAAACTCTCCTTATGTGTTTGCATAATGATGCATTTAACGGTTAATGACCAAACGTATCTTTATAAAAGTTCACAATGGTGTTGCAGATGAAATATAATGTAGATAACTTTGAATAAATACATTTTCGTCAGGTTAGATACTGATTATTAATCACTCAAACCCCTTTATCTAAACCTACAGTTAACCGTCGGTCGTTTACATCCACCATGTTTGTAGTTTTTATTTTTTGTTTGTAGTTCTAATTGAATCCTCATCCACAGTGCAATGGGTTTTAGGCAATATTAGCAGTTAGAGTGTGCATGGATCTGCACTTCGGATACTAACCGGAAAAACAACCAACAATCCGGGTATCTTTGGATACTCATTTCAACATACTACTATTTAGGACACACTAATTCTGATTGCGAATACTATTTAGAACAGATCGTATGCGAATTATGACGCAGCAACCGTTTACAGCTACATTGTTTGTTTAAATACTTTACATCTTAAAATTACTAGGCAGTTGGCTACAAGTTGTATTATAAATATCACTTTATAGTTATTATATATATATATATAGTAGTGTTATATGCGTGTATAAAATGTTCAAAATGTTTTAAAAAAATGACTTTTATGCTCACCAAGGCTGCATTTATTTGATCGAAAATGCAGTAAAATTAGTAATATTGTAAAATATTATTACAATTTAAAATAACTGTTTTCTATTTTAATATATTTTAAAATGTAATTTATTCCTGTAATTCAAAGCTGAATTTTCAGCATTAGTACTTTATTTCAGCATTAAAGTCGTCCGTGTCACATGATCCTCCAGAAATCAATCTAATATGCTGATTTGCTGCTCAACAAACATGTCTTATTATGATCAATGTTGGATTTGATTAATACAGCATTTATTTGAAATTGACCAAAAGAGAGTAAATACATTTATAATGTTGTAAAATATTTCAATTCAATTTTAATCACGATTTTTGATTAAATCGTACTGAACGCAAACTTTTTGAACAGTAGAGTATATATTTAAATTATAAGGAAGGATGAAACTTTTAACATAAAACTGTTCATTTCTAACTTAAAGATGAATAAACCATTTATAAAAGTTGAGGACACATGTCCCCTTCAGTGATTATGGTTGCTTACCGCTTGATAATATTATTTTTTCCCTTTGGCCGATTCCCCCAAGCATATCTTGTAGCATCAATGTTTATTTGCCCGTGTCTCATTGTAAATCTTTCCTCAAGGAAGATCCCAGGCCTCCACATCTATGCAGCGATGCAGGACGAAAAAGAGCAAGAAATGATCCAGAGTCCAGTTTCTCCCACTGACAGCACACCCAGCTGCAGTTCTCAGAGAGAGCTGCTCACTTCACTGGAACCTCTGGACACAGAGCCCAACACGCAGACCATTGGTGAGCACCTGCTGGACACCGTACCACATACGGCCCTGATGCTTTTCCATTTATCACATGCCACTCAGATTCTCTCTTGTACTAACCTTATAGCTTTGCTTCTTGAGAACAGCAGATAGCACTAAGGGCCCTATCATACACCCGGCGCAATGCAGCACTAGGCGTGACGCAAGTGTATTTTACCAGTTTCAGCCTGACGCAGTTATCATTTTCACGTCCTGCGCCTCGTTGTTTATAGATCAAATGCATTTGCACCCATGGGCTGCTGGTCTGAAAACGAGGTGTGTTCAGGCGCATTGTTGTCGCGTTGCTATTTTGAGGCAACAGTTTTTCAATATTCAACAGAAAAAAAATATTGCGCCATTGACTTTAGACCAGGTTTCAGTTGTTCAATGGCGCAATATTTTTTTTGTTAATTTAAAGAGCGCGTTAGTAATATGTGCCTATAGGCATGTCCACAACGCGCATACACTCTGCTTATTACACGCAGCAGCACACAAACAAGCCGAATATTTAAAATAAAAGTTATTAATAATGTATATACCGAGATATGGTGGAATCCGGCTTGTCCTGTAGATGGTCTGCTCGCGCGCTTTAACCTCGTGCACAACAAGATCCGTTTCCTCGCTAGAGAAGCGTTCAGTTTTTCCGCTTTGCAAATTCCGCCATGTAAATAGCGAATCCGCCATGGCGCGAGCGCAACTGGCTTTTAAAGGGAATAAGAGATGAGACTCTGATTGGTTTATTTTACGCCCAAAACACACCCTTTACTCCTTAAGAGAATAGAGACAACACTTTTAGACCATGTGCCGGGTGCGCCGACCATGCGCTTAGATCCTTAAAATAGGACCCTTTACCAGTCACCCGGCTCAGTCCGCGTGTGTTAGGCAACTTCTTGTAAATGCTCAAGCAGATTTGTTGGAAAAGGTGGTCTTGTTGATTGCAGCCGAAAACATTGGTAGCTTGACTTCTGGTCCCTTGGTGATGCCTATAATAAATCAACAAAACAGCAAATGTCATGATGCATTTCAGCTTTCTATACTGCTATGTGAATGTTGCCACTGTCAATTCACACTCTGTTGTTCTTTCCCCAGAATGCATCAAACCTCATCCACGCGTCAAATTCTCATCAGATCTTCCTACGTACATCGACGTTTGAACTCTAGACTCCGCCACGTCAAGGACTTTGGTCATGCGGACACAAAGGTTTCAAGCTTTATTCAGTACTTGTGCATGTTGGACATTAACTTTACTGTGCTCTGTGAATACTACTGTAGAACAAACTTTGTACAGCTTTTTTATATGTCTGTGTATTCAATAAATACTTTTTGATGCTGTTCATTTATAAAGATGCCAGTGTGTATAAAGTTGGAGGGAAAGGCCAGCATGAGGGGTGGAGAACGAAAATTATTCTTGGTTAACTGTCCATTTATTTTTTATTGTTAACAGTGGCAGTGCAGTATTCATGAGAGTAAAACATGGATGTGTGACATTTTGGAAGTGTTTTAATAATAAACTGTACATTTATTAATGATTATTGTAAAATGAAACATTTCCTGGGTTTCATTTTGTAAAACTATATTTAGCGCATCTGTACTTTACATATAACACCAAAATGTAGGTTTTATTATTTTATGAATTTTATGATTATTCATGAAGCAGGTTTAATGTTGATGCTTGTTTTGATTTTTTTTTTTCATAGTAAAATAAATTATGTATTTCTATGTAGAAATAACTGTTGGTTTACAGATGCATATCAAACAGTGTCAAGATATGTTGTGTAAACTGACATACGGCATTGAGATACATGATTCGATATTTTGAGACATGGCAATTTCATACATAAACAATTTTGTATGAAATAATTTGTGCACTCACAGGGGGTTACATGATTTATGTTTTGATTTAGATTTTTTTTTTTTTTGCATTTAAATTCAGTCATGTCATACCAAAAGCTGACGGATATGAATGTATGAATGTGTAAGTACGTATTTAAATATTTAAGACTTATTTTTTTTACTTTGCCCTCTTTATTTTTGAACAGTAAAAAACCACAGGGAAGCTACGAGTAGTTACTTCAACTAATGAATTGACTAGTAATAATGATTCAGAAATCGCTCAATAACAAAATAATGGCATCATTCACTATCGCACACACACATATATTGGCAGGAACCCGCATTTCATGTCAAATTATTTTATTTTACCTTGACTTAGTTTGAGGATTTCACACAGTCTATCCATATTGGAATATGACTAATTTGGCTAGTAAAAATAAATTTTTAATTTACAAATTTATACCAAAATACAATTTGCATGGACATGGGGCAACAATAAAATGACATAGCCTAATCATAAATAATATGATTATTTGCAGTTTATTATTTTTCTGTATTATTATTATATATATTTACATGTAGCATTACAACTCATTGAGAGCCACTGCATGTCCTCCTGTTTATTATAATGGTGCTGTTACACACATGGCAGAGATCATGGTCCTCACGTTATCTTTATGCCGTCATCCATCCGCTATCTTTTTCTCCACTATAGCATTTTTTATCTATGGGATGCTTCCTATGTCTTCTCTTCTTTCAATATTTTAATATCAAGTATATATATCACAGCTATTGCCAGTTTTTTCTATGCTCATACATCAATGAATGAAAATGGAGGTCATCTTTATTACACTAGTATCAGAATATTGAAGACGGCATGTTTAAAAGGGAATTTTTAATGGGTCATTTTATTTCAATTGTCCTTGTCCGTCACCTTTTGTACACTACCTATAAATATGTCACAGCAGTAGAGGACATTCATACTGAGACAATTCACTATGGACTTGATACAATCACAGTACAGATTATATTTTCATAATATCATGAGCGCTGCAGTCTGACGCTGTCTTCGGCATATGAGACGATGGACGACAAGACTCATGTTATGAGTCGAAATTGTCAATCAAATGAGTGCTGGGCATTGTGGGTAGGCGGGAGGGGTTATAAAATGAGCAATAGCAATATCATTAAATTGTTTCTGATAAAAGGCCCACAAAAAAAAAAAAAAAAATCAATATCTGAAGATCCAGACATAAAAACTGACCTGATGGCTGAAGAGAAATACATTTGAATTAATAAACTGAATTGTACATTTAGATTGAAGACAGAGATTATATAACTGTTGTTAAACCACTGGCTACAAAACAAGACACTTTATGAGCTCTGAATGGACAAAATGTGGCAGCCAGGAAATATAAATCCAGCGCTGCCACTTTACTCTTAAGAGTAAGGAAGATTATTTTTGTAGAAGACGAGTTTTATTACTGTAAAGATTTTATATATCTATATATATAAATATATAAAAAATGTAGGTGTCATGTTTTGTTTTTATTTTTTTGTATATATAAATATATACAATATCTCTTTCTTTGACCTCAACTCTGTGCAGTGTGGAATTGTTTCTGTTTGGTGCAATCGTATTTATTAAATTAAATCAGTCCCTGTAATTGTGTTTTGATTTTCTTACAGTATTTGTAAAAACATTATGTAATTTGCTGAAGTAACCTTTAAATCATAGATAATAAAGTATCAATCAGTCAAATGGTCTATGTTTTTATTTTAACAATAGGCTTGTCTAATGTGATATGCAGGAACAATGCCTTTTTAATGTGTATGCAACCTTTTATCAATGATAATATAAATATGTTCCAAAAAATGTTTTTTCTTGAAGCTATATAACAATGTGCACTCCTACAAAAGTTTGGGGTCTGTAAGAATTTGCATTGATTTTAAAAGAAGTCTAATGCTCACCAAGGCTGCATTTATTTGCTCAAAATATAGTAATATTGTGAAATATTCTATGTGAATATATTTAAAAATGAAATGTATTTCTGTTATGGCAAAGCTGAATTACTCCAGTATGCAGTGTCATGTGATCCTTCAGAAATCATTATAATATGATTTGCTGCTCAAGAAATATTTATTATCATTATCAGTAATGGAAACAGTTGTGCTGCTTAATATTTTAGTGTAAACAGTGATATTTTTTTCAGGATTCTCTGATGAAAAGAAAGTTCAAAAGAACAGCATTTATTTGAAACAGACATTTATTTTTTTACAACAATATAAAAGTCTTTTACATCCAGTACATGTAGTGTTATGGTTTAACGTGATCTCACAACATGCTGGTTATAAGACGATTCCTGCCCTCTTCTCGAGAAAAAAGAATGTGAGAAACGAGCAGCCATTAGCGAAGAATGGTTTTGCGACAGCGCAGCTAGAGAGACAGAGTGAGGGAGTTAACTGGAAGGCGCATGAGACTGCAGATTAAGGAGCAATCAATGTTACCAGGGCTCTACTGACATCTCAAGGTAACTTTCAACGGCGCCCAGGGAACTGTAAGTATGAGTGTGTTTGTGCGTGTTCCTGTTATGCAATTGCAGTCAAGGGCACGGCTAATTCGAGCCTAATGATTCATTTCGATTTTCTTCATAAAAATGATGCCCTCACGACAACGCATTAGGCGACCGGCGTACCTCTTGTGTACAAATGAAAGTTTATCAGGGGCCTGTCTCCTCCAGGATAATAACCAGCTCAATCCGCTCCCTGTGGGTTCAGACTGTAGTTACTCCAAGGACATTAGACTCAATCTTCCTCCGGTGATACGTGTGCCTACAGCGAACAGTGTCCACCGCTGGCATCTCCGCTCGCAGCCGGTCGACTCACCACGTTTAATTACCTTTGGAAAGAGAGACCAGCGGGAGAGAGAGAAACACACACACAGAGCTGAGGGGAAACTGCATTAATTCATTTCTTAGGCCTACTCCTGTTAAAATCCAAATGCTGTAATACATATGAAAGGAGCTTTTTTCATTGATATGCAATGTAGGGTAACAGTAAAAAGCGTCAATCATCTGATGAATGCAAACTCAGATCTTTTATGCCAAATGGCATTTGGTTTTATAGGACTGTATGGATGTGCTTCTCTATAAAAAACGTAATTCTATCAAGCTGGGTTTCCCAATAACATCGCAAGTCATGCTTTTAATATCACTCAAAGGTGCTGAAGATGAATAATATCCCCAGGCGGTTTCTCTCACCAACATAAAAAATACAGCTAAACGTGACAATTATGCTATAATTTTTAAATGTATTGTTTCTTCTTTCAGGATTCGTTGATGAATAGAAAGTCCAACAAACAGCATTTGTTTCAAACAGAAATATTGCATATAAATGTCTTTACTTTTGATCAATTTAATGCATCCTTGCTGAATAAAACTATTAAATGCAATTCAATTAAATACAGCCTTGGTGAGCTTTAGTTACTTTCAAAAACCTGGAAAAAAAATATTTAATTATTCCAAAATTTGGGAATTTATATGTGTGAGTTAAGTCAAGAGAGAGAGAAAGAGAGATACCAAGCATCAATACTTACCCAGCCGTTCACTTCACTTCATTAACTTCCCTTCTCTCCCTGGGGACAGATTGCATTCTCTGGAGGTTAACGCAGGCCAGCAAAGAGAAAGTCACTCTCTTCTCCAGACTGATTTGCATGGTCTGTTGATAATTGGCATTCAGGAAAGCTGTATTTGATTAGGAGGTCCAGGGGAACGCTTCACTTCTGGAGACTCTATCACACACTGTCCTTGTTCTTAACGCCCACTGGAAAGGCGACGATGATCATTTGACAGTGATTTCATGAGCATATTCCCTTCATCAATGATTAATCTGTGTTACTTATGCAGCAGAACAGAGCGAGAAGTTTATTTTAATGAGAATGAAAGAGCTGAACTACATGCAGAGGCCTTAAAGGAGGCAGAAGGGAATGAAAACGGACTGCAAACGCACCCTTGTGGGACACCCTCCTTTTTCCGAAGCAAAACGGATTATATATTTCTAATGAATGGACACAGAACCTTATGTTTGGCCTGATTGATTACCATGCTCAGTAGAACCGCAAAATAAGCAAACTCCAAATGATGCATATTAGGTAAACGGCAGATTACTCATTAATCTGCTTGTGCAGTTTTTAATAAAACCCAGAGCCGGAGAACTGAATCGTTTCTATGCAACCTGTAAAATGTTCTCGTGTATTGATCAAACTGGTTCTTTGTATTTGCACAATGAAACCCACACGGTGGCAGAAAGGGTCATTAAAACCACGCTCCACTGGAGTGTAATTAGCATACACTTCGCTGACATCATGATTGCAGTAATTAACTTCATCCTTTAAATATTTTGCCTATTTTATCAAGAAACCTGTATGAACACTAAATCATGTTCAAAACCCATTTTACTTCAGTAATGTCACATGTTTCTAAGTTAAACGGGGTATTCAATGAGAACGAAAAAAAAATGTTATCCATTGGAAATCATGCATGGTAAGAACAGAAATGTACTTTAAGGAAGCAAAAAATGTTGATTTTGATTATATGTTGTTGTTGTACATACACTTTTTAATTAGTCTATCGAAACAAATGGTTAGTTTCAAGAGTCACTTTACAACACATATACTATTACCAAACACTAAACATAATTTAGACTTTCTTTCCAATGGAAAACCCAGGCTTTGCATTTATATTTATTAGAACGGAATCATTTTAATGAATAATACTGGCTTTACAGTATAAGCTGCATAAGCACAGCACTCTTAATGAAAAGCTAATAAACCCGTTGACACTGTCATGCTCATTAGATTTTGCGAAGTTACATTTTGAGGTATAAAACAACAGTTAGAAAAGTATATAAAAGACTTTATGCCTTACAATGCCTTCGCTCTAATCAAAGCCATTAATCACAGCCGTGTGAATGTAAACACTCGCACCAGATTCTGTTATTCATTTTGCTCAGAGAGGACATTGGAGAATGATTTATTTGATAATTGCATCATGAAACCATAATTCGTACTTATCTAAAACATCAGGGGATGGATTATACGGAGTAGTTGTATAATGCATTCCACTTGAAACAGCTGTGATTGCATCATGTCCCGAAATATGATGTATGATAGTTTGTTGAAACTTACCTTAACTTTCTCCCCCATGCATCAGTTGCAGTACCAAGTGTTCTCCACAGGGGGAGATGCGGGACCACCTGCACATGTTCATCTTTCACAGAAAGAAAAAAAAGTGGTAAGTGGTGGGCATTGGTTTTGTCGGTCTCCCTCAGCCTGTCTTACAGATATGTCTCCCTTTGTTTAAATAACAATTACTGTCAAATCATACATCAGTTTCTTCGCTTAACCTGCTGAAAATACACGAGGACAGAAATATCTATAAGGCCAAGTGACAAGAGACAGTATATGCAGGCGAACCACATACAACTCTTAAGGTGACACTGTAATCATAACCTATAGGTGAAGTGACTAAAAAAAAGTGGGAGTTCTTCTCCTTCCGCAGTTTGAGAAGTTTTGTAGCTCTAACTCTTCATTCTGACACAGCATGAGGAAAAAAGCGCTGTCCTTGTCTTTAATTGGCAGAATGGTGCCATTTCTGACACCAGCCATAAAAGAGAAGTTAACGGAGCAATTTTTTCAATGTTAAAATACTTCCTCCTGTTCCAGCTTAACATGCACAGACATTTCTAAGTAGTTCAGAAGTTGATTTTCCCCAAAAGAATCTCTTTGTGGTGCTATCAAATTTTTTCTCTGTTTGTTCCCAACCAGCCATCACAGCAACATTTCCTTAAACGGTGGCATGAGTTTGGGGGTAGAGGTATATTTTTTGTTTGTCCAACAGAAGGTGGGAAAAGTGTTAAAACTTATATTTAGCAATAACGCGTAACATTGATCAAACGTGACAGTAAAGACAAAAAAACATGTTAAAAAAGTTTTCTATACTTCAAAGGAATCCTAAAAAGAAATGAACGGTTTGAAATAACACTACTGTTCAATAAACTTTTGAACGGTAGTGTAATAATACTACAAAATAATTATATGCGGGACTGCGGTGAACCTCGGGATAAATAGAGAGACTAATATTAGCATAGACGCCATCCTTTTTATGATGTAATTAGTACATCAGGATTTATGGGAAGTGTTCCCAGTTCCGGCTGACCTAATCTATTGCAGCCTAACATTGAATTATAGAAGTCTATAAATATCATCTCATAAAATACAGAACATTTACAAAAATGAACTATTTCCACCCAAAGAAAGCAGGATGTAAACAGAATTTTATTTAAAACAGAAATGTGTAGTGATGCCGTGCCATGGATTTGCATTCTGCAAATAGCAAATTGAGTTCAGCACAGATTTTTGGGGTGCGTTTCCTCTATTATCAATTTGCATAATTTCTTTAGTAAATTGGGTGCTAAAATAGACAGCATGTTCAAAAACAAGCCTTTGTTCCTGGTCCATTCTCCCCTACGATTTACAAAAACAGTTCGTAAAGCTGCATGCTATGTGTGGAAGGATGGTGAGAAGAAAGTGTTTGTAGGGAGAAAAAAAAATACTCTCAAATCTCATCTGGGCTTCGCCTTGAGGCACATGAGAGACTGAGGAAAGATTCTATGATTCTAAAAATGAACTTTCTTGGCCTGAGTGGTAAGCGCTATGTTTAGTGCAAACCGAATGGAGCACATCGCCCTGAGAATATCATCCTCCTAACAGTGAAGTATGCTGGAGGAACCATCACTCTTTTAGGGCGAAACTCATAAAGGTAGAAGGAAAAATGGATGGAGCTAACTCCAGAAATATCTCATAGGATAAAGTGCTGCAATCAGCAAGAACGCTGGCACTTTAAAGACACTTCATCTTCCCACAGCACCTGAAACATACAGTAAAAGCCACAATGGAGTGACTTCAAAGCAAAAAAAAAGGTTAATCGTCTCGAGTGGCCCTGCCAGAATTCAGACATCGGTCTTATTGAGCATCGCTGGAACGATTTAAAGATTGCGGTTCGCGATCGATCCCCATCCAACCTGTGGTAGCCTGAGGAATTCTGAAGAAGAATGGGAAGAGTGAAATATTTCACGGGCAAGATGTGTAACACCGCGATACTGTTGTGAAGAAATGTCATCTCTTTCTTGCAAATGACGCTCAATAGGCAGTGTTCCAGAAGTCAAAATAAGACTTTATTGAACAAAGTAACAAAGCCGAGATGGCGTGCCATTCTTAGTTCTCTTATCTGTTATTTCACAATTACCAAGTGACTTCGTTCTCTGGTAAGATTGACCCCTCCTGTTTCTCACCATTAAGTTTCACTTCTCCTGCCTTTCTCTCTAATTGTGGAAACCTGCCAATTGATGGCCAACCCTTTCTCAGAGGCTAAATGTAACATTTTCCAAGGACAATCAACTCTTTCCCAGAGGCAAGAAGCCATCAAGTGAAATAATGGTCTTATTCGTTCACAGCCACCTGTTGTTTTCTGAAAATCCCTGAGTAAGCAAAAGCTTTCTCAAGACTTTCTCAGACGCGTCTGACCTTTGTAATAATTATTTCTCACAGTCACGTAGGCCACAAGACCTTCAAAAACACTTTTGGCTTTTATAGTATTCAAAAACTAGTTCTACAATCAATACAGACATGCCTATGAACCTCATACAGTAGCTGGGATATAACCTGTACTCATATACACTCTTAAAATTGGCATCTACAGTTCCATGAAAAACCTTTAACATCCATGGAACAGTTCAATTGGACAAAAGGCTCTTTATAGTGGAAAAAGGTAGGATATAAAAAAAAAGTTAAGCACTCTAATATTTTGTTGGACCACCTTTAATTTTGATTACAGCATGTATTCGCCATGGCACTGTTTCGACAAGTTTTTGCAATGTCTCAATTTTTATTTCAGTCCTGAGTTTTACGGTAATCATTTTTCACCGAGATCTTGTGTTGATGATGGGAGAGGCAAACTACAGCGTAAAGTCTTGTCCAGCACATCCCAAAGATCCTCCACGGGGTTAAGATCGGGACTCTGTGGTGGCCAATCCATGTGTGAAAATTATGCCTCATGCTCCTTGAACCATTCTTACACAATTAGAGCCCGATGAATCCTGGCATTGTTATCTTGAAATATGCCCGTGCCATCAGGGAAGAAAAAACTCATTGATTTGAAACCCTTAGTATATTCAGCTGACCTCATTTTAGAGTCACTCAATGTTGCTGAACCTAGGCCTGACCAAGTGAAGCAAAGCCAGATCATAACACTGCCTCAACAAGATTGTACAGTAGGGACTACATGAAGGGTGCAACGCTTCATGCGCCTCGCTTCTTATCCTGATGCGCCCATCACTCTGGAACAGGCTAAATCTGGACTCATCAGGACCACATGATCTTTATCCATTGCTCCAGAGTCCAATCATTATGCTTCCTAGCAAACTGAAGCTTTTTTATGATTAGCCTCACTAATAAGTGGCTTTCTTAAGGCCACACAGCTGTTCATTCCCAATCTCATGAGTTCTCCTTGCATAGTGCATGTATAAATGCTCTTACTTTCACTAGCTGTGGGTTCTAGTAGTGTCGATTTTCTATGATTTGACTTAACCAAAAATTTAAGTGATAATGGTTCATCATATCCTTCCATGTTAATAATGCGCCAGATAGTTCTTAGTCGAATTTTAGTAATTTTAGCAATCTCCTAATTTCAGCAATTCAGCAGGCCAATAATTTGACTCCCAGTGACATTTTTTCCACGACCACGGGATGTGTCTTCCGACATGATTTTTTAGGAAATGAGAAGGTACCCATTTCGTCAGTAAAGTTATGTTGCCAGCTGAAACATTAATAACTGAAAGGATTTATACAATCAAAGGCTCTTGCCTATTTGCTCATATAATCCAGGTGGCGACTTTTTTTTTGGCACGGTAGGGCAGGGCAGGGCAGGGCAGGGCAGGGCAGTATGTGTTATGCTCTTGTCATTCCAATCCTTAAAGACTTTATTTCTTCATGGAATTTAGTTATTTAGCAGAATATGGAATGTTTTTCCATACAATGAAATAACTTTTCGT
Source organism: Phoxinus dragarum (assembly GCA_033366665.1). NCBI lineage: Eukaryota > Metazoa > Chordata > Actinopteri > Cypriniformes > Leuciscidae > Phoxinus > Phoxinus dragarum. The sequence continues at coordinate 21,999 of JARPMJ010002957.1, forward strand.
GTTCCATAGAACACCAAGGAAGTCAAGTCGGCACCCGGCAGTAGTCTTAACAGACCTTGACTATGCGGATGACATCAGTTTGCTCTCCAATAACATGGAACAAGCTCAGAAACTACTACACAGGGTGGAGCTAGAGTGCACCAAGGTTGGCCTTAGGTTAAATGCAAAGAAAACTGAGGTCATGACCTACAACGTTCCACCAGAACATCAACCTCTGATAACAGAAGGAGACACTGTGCTGAAAGAAGTTGAGGACTTTAAGTACCTGGGCGCATGGTTCAACTCAACTGAGCAAGATCTAAAAGTGAGGAAGGCACTTGCATGGAGGGCCCTGAACGGCATGAACAGTGTATGGAACTCCAACCTCTCCTGCCAAATCAAGCTCAGCTTCTTCTACGCGACAGTAGAGTCTGTTCTCCTCTACGGCAGTGAATGCTGGACCCTGAATCCAACCCTGGAGAAGTCCCTGGACGGGTGCTACACCAGGATGCTGCGTGCAGTGCTTAATATCAGTAAGAGTGTGCATGTAACCAACAAAATCCTGTATGAGGGAGTATCAAGAGTGAGCAACAAGATTGCTGCGAGGAGAATGAGACTTGCAGGACATTGCCGAAGGCATCGAGAGCTGCCAGCCAGCAAGCTGGTGCTATGGGAACCAACACATGGCCATCGGTCAAGAGGACGCCCCACGCTAACATACGTGGACATACTCAAGAGGGATGCAGGAGCCCAGAGCACCAACGAACTGGCCAGATGCATGGAGAATCGGGATGCCTGGAGGCAGCGATGGAAGGCTCGTCTGAGGACGACCTAGAGGATAGAAGAAAGGTTTCATTTCAGGTTTGAAATGACATTTTACTTATTCATATTCAGGAAATATTCAGGAAAAAGAAATGTTGGTGGGGCTTAATTGCATCTATTGAGATTTATTTGGGATCATTACAAGTGGGTTATTACATTCTAGAAAAGACTTATGTCAATTGAAAAGAAAAGTTGTTTTTAAGAAGCAAAGCAAGTTAGTTTCAGTTTTAGTTTTACCTTTATTGTCATTGCATGGTATACAACGAAATTTAACATCTCTCATAGAAAAGTTATTACATTTATTACAGCGTTATACATTTAGTTCTTGCATAACGTACTACAAATATAATTTCTTTGAATAGTATAAGACAAGGAACATTATCAAAGTATAAAGGATCGGTGGAAAAAACAGTGGCCAAATGTTGTCTAAATTAATGTATCTAACAGTCAATTCCTGCTGGAGTTATAATGCAAGGCATGATTTTTATTCCAGATGTGTTTTCCTCTTGACTTGGGTCTGCTGTACACTGACTCGTGCAGTAGATGGCACTGCATATATGCTGTTGTGTGAACAGACTGCTTGGACTAACAAAGACAATGCTTTAACTAGATAGAACAACTCTTATTTTCTGTATTTTTCCTGTAAGGAACTCTTCTTCTTTGGGGAAAAATAAAGCACAAGAGAATGAGCCCCCCCAAAAAGCCCTAAATATCACATATACTGCCGCTGTCTATTTATTGCTGAACATAAACAAAAAGATATTTATAAATTATTCTTGTCTATAAAGCATTTATAATAAACCATGCATGAACACTGAAAAGAAAACTGAACCCTTCAGATTTAGGATCATTAATGTGATAGATCACCCAGTAAATGATAAATCTGTCATCATTTACCCACCCTCAAGTCTTTCTTTCTTCTGCGGAAACACACAATATTTTAACTAATGTTGGTATCAAAACAGTTTTGGTGGTGAGCAGTGACGAAAAAAGAAAAAAACTCTGAGACATTTCACAAAATATCTTATGTTTCACAGGTTTGGAAAGCCATGAGGGTCAGTAAAGGATGACAGAATTTAACATTTTTGGGGGTAAAATCCTGAGTGTCGCTTCTTCCATTTGGTTAGCTATTCCAGATCTAAGCACCACCAAGCAATCAGTCCGGCCTGGCAAGATTTCCAGGTACAGTATGTTGGCCAAGTCTTACATCAGCTCACCTCTAAGTCCTAAAAGCTGGAGGAAAAAAAAGTGAAACTAGTCCAAGGTTAGGATGCTCTGTTTTGACTATTTTAGAGGGGTTTACAGCTAGTCAGGCTAGGAGACAAGCTGGCAGATTAGTTAAAAACCAGTTTGGCGGGAAGGTTCAACCACCTGTCTGGCACCTATACTTGTTTCATGGATAATCATTAGTGAAGTGAGTGTCTAACTCTAGAGAATACTAGGGTCCAGGACCACCAGGGGCTCCACAGAAATGTTCAGAGAAAATTATATAAATATACAATACTAAAGTAGGTATGTTTAAACTTCAATGGATATTTTTTTTGTTTAATTGAGCTTTCTATAAACTGGTCAGAAAAAATTCATCACAAATTATTATGTTAAGTATCTTATGTTCTTCAAAGCTGTATTTCTTGGATCAAAAATAACAGTAAAAACTGTAATGTTGTGAATTATTATTACAATTGACAATAACACGGCCCTGCCCTGTTTGCCATAATTTAAATCGAAATAGATCTTTCTACCAATGTAAAAGACTTTACTGTCATTTTTTATTAAGATAGAGTGTAAAAGATAAACTTAAAAAATCGAAATATTTTTTGTCCATACAATATTTTACACATAGGTTATATCTTTCACTGTATTTTGGGTCTTCAAATGTGATAATATTCCTGTCAGCTTTTATATTAAAGTCAGTGTTGGGGGAAATGCATTACAAGTAACTTGAGTTACGTAATCAGATTACTTTTTCAAGTAACTAGTAAAGTAACGCATTACTTTTAAAATTTACAACAAAATATCTGAGTTACTTTTTTAAATAAGTAACGCAAGTTACTTTGTTTTCCCTTTTATTGACTGACAGCTCTCCCGTCCTCATGTAGAGACGTATGTGTGTGTGTGTGTGTGTGTGTGTGTGTGTGTACGTGCGTGCGTGCGTGCGTGTGTGTGTGTGTGAGAGAGAACATGTTTATTGTAGTTCTAGACTAAATGTGAGGATTTACGCATCTCACTTGCACAAAAAATATTCAATATTCCTCAAAATGAATAAAATCAGTGAAATGCAGAATCAGAATACTATGCAAACCTCCAATAACTATATGTTAAATAAAACATACATTGTTATGCCAATGTACTAGCTTCTTACCTTCGATGATTCAGTTAAATAAGCAAAAATGACTATAGATCGATTGAAAGGTTTGCTTGTTTGCTTTCCTCTACTGTACACATTTCCTTCAGCCTGAGGATTATTATTTCACTTTTGGTGTGAAAGGGTCTTTACATTTGCCCAAAAATATAACTTTTGTGTTATAAAAAAACAAGCCCAGCCCACACTCTAAAAAATGCTGGGTTGTTTCAACCCAATTTTGGGTAAAATATGGACAAACCCAGCCGTTGGCTTACATTTTTACATTACATTTTTAACCCAACGTTTGGGTTTGTCCATATTTTACCCAAAATTGAGTTGAAACAACCCAGCATTTTTTAGAGTGCAGGTGGGAAAAAAGTAACACAGAAGTAACGTAACACATTACTTTTCTAAAAAAGTAACTAAGCAATGCAATTAGTTACTTTTTAAGGGAGTAACGCAATATTGTAATGCATTACTTTTAAAAGTAACTTTCCCCAACACTGATTAAAGTGAAGGGATAATTTGCATATTTGGGGATCAATACCATCAAAAAAGTAGCTGAAAATCCACTCTATTTTTCTGACTGGCTAGTTAAGTTAAAAAGAAAACAAGCATGGACCATTCACCTGATTCTTTTTTCCAAAGGCTGTCAAAAAGACAGGTGTCATTTCTCAAGACACCTATTTGAATGACATCTGTCATGTGGTTAGTTATCCAGATATTCCGGACTTAATATGCCTCATGCAATGTTGATTCCGATAGGCTCATAAGCCTCTTTCAGGAGTCAAGACTCACACACACACACACACACACGTGCGCAGACAGCAATGAACGCAGAAACAGAGGCATCAACAGAACTCATTTAGAGAGCTATACCGCCTGAAGCAACTGCCCGTTTCCTCACAAACCAACACACCAATGTTCACAGCAAACAATTAATGATAAAAGCAAGTGCTCATTAAGAGCGATGTTCTCATTAAAACCAGTGATTAAGTGTTTGTTATTTATGCCATAACTGTAATTCAGCACCCACCGTGTGTCTCAACTCAACGCTGCACTTCCAGTTACTTATTTATTTATTTTTTATATTAAGACGATAGATGTTGGTTCAGGGGAGCGGGGTTGTATAATAGCTTGTAATGTTTTAAATGTTGTTAGCTATTACCCCTGAGCTCTGGCAGATGGAAGGCATGCAAAGACACATCGTCTCAGGGGTGGGACTCGCAAAGCTATTTACACATTTCCATTGCCAAACGGAGAGAGTAATTATCTGTCTCAAAGAGAAATCAATCCAATAGCGTGGAAGGCCTCCAAAGGCGCAGCAGCAATATGAAAGCTACAAACGATGATGATGATGAAAATATGAGCTGTATGTGGACAAGCCGGGTTTTTTTTCTTTTTTTTCCAATGACTGTTCTTCGGTTTGAAGCCTAGCAGAGAGTCTGTCTTTGAGCGGTGTTAGCATACCGCTTTAAACCTCCGTGAACAACAGCACTGCACTGCACACGCCAGATGGGACTCGCTTGCTTCGACTCATATTATTTTGTTTAGCCAAACACACTGTTTATATCACTGCGAAAAGAAAACAAAATCAGAAAAGTTGTTGAACTTGAGCTATGTAACAAATTTGCATAATGCCAGCCTATGGTCTTCATTGGCTGCCGGCGAACAACTTCTACTTTGCCCCGCCCTCAAACAGTCAGAGGCCTGGAAGAGTTCGGTTGATATTGTCGATATGTCGCGAAGAAGCTGCTTTCAGCGCTGCGAATCCTTTTTCGAAAGCATGAGGACTCGGGCTCGAATTGATCCGGTAAAACCAACGCCATCGTTACTGATCTTATCACTCTGTATGTAGTGCTGAGGAAGCCTCTGGAGCTGAAATTCAGATATGGTAATGTCAGTTTCATGTCCGACACACAGTGTAAGCCGAACAGACTGGCCCATCCCACTCTTTGAGAAATGAGGAGGATGCATTGAATATTATGAGAATTCCTTTTTTTTTTTTTTTTTTTTTATACTGTCCATTAAATCAAGTCAAGTCATCTTCATTTATATAGCGCTTTTAACAATGTAGATTGTTTCAAAGCAGCTTTACAGTGATAAACGGATAATTTAAGGTAACAAGAGATTGTTTTGGCTTCATAGTGGTTCTTGAATAAATATGTTTTCCAGCTAAAGTTAGTTTTGATTGATTCACTTCCGTCGCAACGATCATTAGTTATTAAATTAGAGACCGCTAAGACGACACCGTTCTCCCTACACAGACTTTAAACGCTAACCTGTGAGAAACGCAGATGGCGCTCATGTGCGGATCAAGAATTAATTCTATAGTTATGCGCGTTTGAATATATGTGCGCAGGTTTGTTATTCCCTACAAACCAAGCCTTAACAAACTACTTGTCTGGCCTTAAACATTTTAGACAGAATTTTATCACTCCGGGCTAGATACGCGAAACCGAAATTATCCCGACAACGATTTATCTGTTTTATCGCTTTATTATAAAAAATATTTTCTACAAATATTTAATAACAGAATTTACCAGTACTCATTTGTTTTGTACTATTCTCCTATGTGAAAAGTGTAGAAAATGTCCTATTTAGAGAGGATAACAAGGAAAAAACTTAAAAAGTAAAAGTACACTGTATATTCTTTTTTTACAATTATGAAACCACAACAGAGTTGGACCTAGTACTAACATGCTGTACTGTTCAGATGGCTCATTTAGCCTGTGTCACACCTTTGTAAGGTATCTAGTAGACCAGCAGGTGCCATCGGGTCCTGTGAGGGGTTTAATGAGACTGTAGACCGCCAGACTCACTTTATGAGATGTTCAGATCAAGATGCTGAACGACTGCATGTAATGTGTGGACTAGAGAGGGGGAGTTGGGACAGGAGGCATCTGGGGTAAGTGTCCTGGGTTAACAATCTGTCCTCTTCCTACACCTGCTTAATTTATCATCTTTTGTTCAGGTTACAGAATGTCTTCCATAGAGTTGGTCTATTTGGCTAAGGAGTAAAGTAGAATGCAATAAGACTGACGCATAACAGTTTGAACTTGTAAATAACATGAAAATCATGTTAATAATTTAAAAAATATACCATTTATTTATGTACCATTTATGAACTATTTTTATAGGTAATTAATTAACTATAAAATAACTTGTTTAAAATTAAATATACATATATATGTATGCATGTATGTATGTATGTATGCATGCATGTATATATATATATATATATATATATATATATATATAGATGTGTGTGTGTGTGTGTACGTGTATGTATGTATGCATGTATGTATGTATGTATACACACATTTGAGTTTCAGTTATTTTGATACATCAACCAAATTAAGTTTCAGTTATTTTGATACATCAACCAAAAATAAGAAGTGTTGACATTTTAAATAAAATAAGTCAAAATAAAATACTTCATGACTAATTTGTCTTATTTTATTTCAGTTAACTTTGTTTTATTTTAAGTAACAAAAATGTTAGATTTTTTAATTTTCATAGTTTCAGTTTTAGTTAACAATAAATGCATCTGACACGGTCATATCAGGCCATCTAACACAATCTCGTGGCAATTTTATGATTTGGTAAATTGGTGGCGAATAGCATCAGAAAGAGGATAAAAATGGTCAAGAAACTTGCCTTAAGTGTACTTAAAAAAATAGGAAACTGTGAAGGTTTAGAAAGGCATCCTATTTAGAGTGGATAACAAGGACAAACTTGCTATAGAGTAGGATACAATAAAAAAAAAATTCAACAACAGAAATGATTAACATACTGTATACCTAGGCTACTGTACTGGTCAGATGGTTCATTTAGCATGTGGTGGTTAGGAGAACTTCATGCTTGCTTTTTTCCCCTTTAATTCACATCCGTCGCGGCTCCTGGCCATAAATTTAGGGCAGATTTTGGGTCTTAGCTGTAGTTTATGATAAATTCGCTGAACACATCAGACACAACTTTGGCAGAAGATTCTAATGTCCTTGCGTCATTCAGCCTGAGGGTGGCGCTCTAATGATGATTGACATTAGGATACACGACAAACACATTGAATGCCATCTTAGAATTGCCTTAATGTAGTATTAGTTGCCTCCGAATGTTGTTATAGAATCTTCCAAGTTGTGTAGGAATTCAAGTGAGGAAAACAAAGGCATGTCTGTTACAGACAAACACTACAGAACGACTGTAAAGTCTATTCACATGAGCACGTTTAAACTAAAGTAGCTACAGTAGTTATACTTAATTCATTCATTTTTAAAAGCTACTCCAGAACAGACATGCCAACTAGTTGCTGACCTGACGCAGACACATAGCTGAGCCTGAAACGGAATGATATGGTCTTGGTCTGGACCTCTTCTGGCGCGAGGTTTAGCCTACGTGATGTAACGTGAAAATAAGCGGGTCAGTCTGAAATCTGCCCCATGGCGCTGAATGAGAGCGCGCTGCAGTTCCATTTGTCACCACAGATTTACATTGGTAAATTGTGGGGCGCTGTAGAGCTGGGGAGGTTCGTATCATAATACATGCCTGCTGAATCCATGCGCTAAACATCAATGTTGAATGTTCACACTTTAGATTATTCTCAATTGTAAGTAATTATTAACTACGACTTTAAACTCGAAAAACTCCTATTTACTGCTTATTAATAGTTAGTGGTAGTTGTTAAGTGTAGCCCATGTATTGGGTAGGATTAAGGGGTAGCATATAGTCATGGAGAATAAGGCATTAATATGTGCTTTATAAGTATTAACAAGCCACCAATATCCTAGAAATATTTATGCTAATAAGCAGATAGTTAGTGAGAATTGGACCCTAAAATAAAGCGTTTCCATTATAATTTATCCTGCTCACTTTACTGCTTAAAATAGTCGATAAAATCCGAAAAATAATTGTTGCAGGATGCTGAATACATTTACAATTTATTATTAATTCAGTGTATATAGAGGTCTATGTCTGGATGAATATTTTATGATTCACATCATAAAAATGCATGCGAAATCGCCACCTCAATAGTTGCATTCCCCCGTGAGATTGAGTTTGGGAAATCACAATGAAATCTACAACCTTCTTTTTGCATCAAAATCCTTGGATCATTTTCCATTTTCTAAACTGTAACATCACCGCTCCGCAGGCCCCGGCGGCCCCTAAATCATCCCACACCTCAATAAAACGTTTCATCACGTCGAAGCACCTCAGCGACACACCCCTGTTATCCGGGCTAGTGAGGAGAGCCTGCAGTGACTGCCATCTCTGCATATTAATTTACGTTAGGTCTGTTTTTGCTTGGCAGGTGCGGGTCTCTACGAACCAAGCGGGCCGATGCATCACCTTCCTAGTCTCCGAGGAGAGAAAGATCTATATTAGGGTGTCAGTGCTAACAGCTAATCATTAGCAGAGCCTTTCCTGGCCTGTAATTAAAGTGGCCTTCATTTGGCCGAAGGTTAAAGGGCATAGCTGTTGAGTTTAAAGAGCCACATATAAAAAGCCCAGGAGATGGACAGACTCTCGTCGTTTTTTTGGGGTGGAACGGTAAATCCAGTGTTGCTAGCATAGCTATTTGTCACTTTTACAACTCTTGAATTATATTCTCAGTGTCTCTGCAGAAACAGTCAAAACATTAAGCAACAGCGCTGATTTACGGCACCTCAAAAGTCTCGACAAGCCGTGATGAATGAACGCTAATGCTCAAGATTAATCTGTATAATGCTAACTAACAGGTTTGACTCGAGGAGCTAAAGAGCAGCGCTCTCTCTCTCTTTGTTCGTGATTTTACAGCAATATCACACAAAATATGAAAGTGTTTGTCAGATGGGAGAGAAGTAACAGAGCTGGAGCGAGCTAGCTTTGAGTCGTAGCCTCATACAGGAAGTGATGAATGGGCTAAAGCGGGAGCGATCCATCACAAGCAGGAGTATTAATTAATGTTGTAGGAGGAGTGCCAGAAAGATCTGTTTCACATCAGCAAAAAGAAAGAGAGAGAGAAAAAGAACAAACGAGAGAGAGATAGAGAGAGAGAGAGTTTCCAGCACTAGCACAAATTTTAGCCGCCCCAGCAACAAAGGCTAAGTAAGCTAATAGTGTTTGTGTTGACAGAAGCATACATGTTTAATGTATATCCAGACATGGGTGTAATCTGGTAGAACTGTAGGACATCAGATGCAAATGTCAGATTGTGACTTTAAATACTTTAGCATTTAGAAACACACATTTGATTTGTGTTATCTTTTTGATTTACGGGTTATAAACTGTTCAACTTTTAGTTATAAATCTAGATTTTAGCAATTGATTGCTGAGATACAGTGTACATTACACAAATTTAAAATGGATTCACATTCTGTGGTCAGATAGCATATTAGTGTATTATATTCCATAAACTATTTAAATTATGCTTTCCTATACTACCGTTCAAAAAAAAATTAACTCTAAAAATGTTTAAATACAGTACACACAGAAATATTGTGAAATTATTACAATTTTAAATAGTTTATTATTATTATTATATTTTCAAATATAATATGTAATATTTCTGACGTAATGCTGAATTTTCAGCATCATTAATACAGTCTTCAGTGTCACATGACCCTTCAGAAATCATTCGAATATGATGATATCATCAAGAAACATTTCTTATTATAATCAATGTTGAAAACTGTTGTGCTACTTAATATTTTAACATTTACTAGCGTTTTTATTCTTTGATTAATACAAATTTGAAAAGAACAGCATATTATTGTATTATATTCCATAATCTATTTAAATTACGTTTTCCTACACTATACCAATAGTTCAAAAAAGTATTAAATATGTTATGAAAGAAGTCTCTTATACACACTTATTCACCAAAAGCTGCATTTAAACATACAGTAAAACAGCAATATTGTGAAATATTATTAAAATTTTAAATCATTGTTTTTTGTGTAGATTATATTTTCAAATGTTATTTATGTGATGCAAAACTGAATATTTAGCATCATTACTCCAGTCTTCAGTGTCACATGATCCTTCAGAAATCATTCAAATATGCTGATTTTCTCAAGAAACATTTCTTAATGTTATCAACATTGAAAACAGTTGTGCTGCTTAATATTTTAACATTTACTAACATTTTTATTCTTGATTTTTTTTAAAGAATACCATTTGAAACACAAATCTTTTGTTACATTATAAAAGTCTAACAGTTTTGATCACTTTAATGCACCCACAGACCCCAAACTTTTGAAAGTTACTGCAACTAAACTCAAAGCAAAATTAACGTCCATCGATTGTTGTTTGATGGACAGAATTCACACCCAAAAAAAAAAAAAAAGTCTTGTTCAAACTAGATTTGAACTATAGCCTGTCTCCCCTAAACATCACATTATCAGCATTTTCCTGTCAGGCATCAGGAAAAAAAAAATAAGATCTTATAAGTGACATTTTCCCAGAGCTTTCAGAACCATGTTCACGAAAAAAACTGCTTCCCTCTTAAGAGCTTGTTCTTCACATCGCCACCAGAACAATAGCTGCTTAAATGCACAATAAAGGTCCATTCTTCTGAATGTGAACAGTGAAAATATGTAGAACTAAGTCCAAAACCTCTATTGAGCAAGAATAATCGACCAAAGATGCATTTCTTGCGAAAGGAACCGCCGGCCCATTCATTAACACTGCTTAACAAGCTGGCTGGCCAGATGCCTATGACGAATAAAGCTTGTCATTTACTTGCGGTGTAATTAGCTACATCCACAAACAAACCCCCAAGACAAAACTGCTTGTTCACCTCACTGGCGATCCACCACTTTGTTAAATATGGATTTTTGCAGCATCTCGTGTTTTGTAAAGTCATAAGAAGCTATGCTAAGGAGGTCTCGGGGAGCTGAGCCCGTGAACCCATGGCGTCCCTGTAGGATTCCAAGCGTTCCTCATTACGACCACTATAACCAGGCTGATGGATGCAGAAAACATCCATCACTCCACCATGCAGCTCTGCAAGCCGGTCAAACATTACAGGACTGAAATTATCACTGCCCATCATTTCCCCCCAGGCATTAAATGTGGCATTTATCACAAGGCTGGTCCCCAATATACTGTTTTACAAAAATCCTCGTCGGACAGCACAAAAAAAAAAAAAGAAATCTCTCCTTCGAACAGTTTAATACAGGCACAACTTATAGATGTGGCAGAACAGAAGTAAAGGCCGTGTCTCATAATTAGGGCCCAAGCCCTGAAAGGGCGCAGAGCCCTATTGTTCTTCTAAGGATTTTTTGTTATTCTTCTTCTTCTTTATAAGAAGGTTTCAAGGTTTTTGCCACTTTTGGGGGCCTTAACGTGCTCAAAAACTCTTGAAACTTTGCACACGGGTCAGAACCCGCGGCCATTAGAGCCGGACTGAAGCTGGGAGGGGAGGTAACGGGGGATGTGTGTCTGTGTGTGTGTGTGTGTGTGTGTGTGTGTGTGTGTGTGTGTGTGTGTGTGTGTGTGTGTGTGTGTGTGTGTGATTTTGGTTGGGTGACAGTTGTAGGTTACAGTTTGACAAGAGTTTATAGTTTAACAAAAGCACAATGTTGTGTTTCATTGCGAGTGTACACAAATATAGAGAAACACTTTGCATTTTGAATGATGTTCTGTATGAACAAAATGACGGAGTATGTTTTTATGTCTCCATTGTTCGATCGAGCACACACACACACACACACACACACACACACACACACACACACACACACACACACACACACACACACACACACACACACACACACACACACACACACACACACACACACACACACACACAAACACACACACACACACACACAGCATTCCAGCATTGCAATCTTGACATCGCAGCATGTTCATTATAGCCTTAATAAAATATAATAATAAAATAGTCAGGCTTACATATAAAAATTACACTGCTCTGTTTAAATAGTCAGTTGTACAGTTTGTGCCGTTCATAGTAAGCACCGCTCCACTGTGATGTTTCCAAGCACATTTTTGCGCATTTGAAGAGGATAATTTTTCTATATTGGAACGTGAGTGTACAAAGTGTACAAAGTACAAAGCCTATAATAAAGAATAGTTTAGCATCCAAAAATGTTAATAATATATATATTATTATTATATATATAATAATATATATGTTAAAAATAGGGGGAAAAAATTATTTACATAATATATATATATATATATATATATATATTTTTTTTTTTAATTTTTTTTTTTTAATATATATATATATAATTAAAGCTGCAAGAAGCGATGCACCCAGTGCCTTTAGCGCAACTTGTTTTTTCATACTTTTGGGATTTTGACGACAGGTCCCGGGTCATCGTTTTTTTTTTTTTTTTCATACTTTCCTATCATGGTTAAAAGGTAAAAGATATTCTTTAAACTGATGGCAGTTAAGCTCCATCCACAAAAAAATGTAATCAGCCTTTTTTTGTGCCACTTCATCAAAACCTCTCATAATGAGGGTGGGGGAACGGATTCCAACAGCTGTTTTTTTGCCGTCGGATTCTGTTCCCCCCCTCTCATGTTTCTTAGCAGTGAGGTTCAAATACTCAACAAACGTTTGTTTTCCAGTTGTCCCCTATAGCCTAGTGGTCTAAGCACTGACATTTAACACTTTTGGGATTTTGACCCGGGTCATGTTTGTTTTTTTTGTTTTTTTTCATACTTTTGGGATTTTGACGACAGGTCCCGGGTCATCGTTTTTTTTATTTTATTTTTTTTATTTATACTTTCCTATCATGGTTAAAAGGCAAAATATATTCTTTAAACTGATGGCAGTTAAGCTCCATCCACAAAAAAATTGAGTTCAAGTCCAGGGTCATGTTTTTTTTTTTTTTTTTTTTTATACTTTTGGGATTTTGACGACAGGTCCCGGGTCATCGTTTTTTGTTTTGTTTTTTTGTTTTCATACTTTCCTATCATGGTTAAAAGGCAAAATATATTCTTTAAACTGATGGCAGTTAAGCTCCATCCACAAAGAAATTGAGTTCAAGTCCAGGGTCATGTTTTTTTTTTTTTTTTTTTTTTTTTTCATACTTTTGGGATTTTGACGACAGGTCCCGGGTCATTTTTTTTTTTTTTTTTTTTTCATACTTTCCTATCATGGTTAAAAGGCAAAATATATTCTTTAAACTGATGGCAGTTAAGCTCCATCCACAAAAAAAATGAATTCAAGTCCCGGGTCATGTTTTTATTTTCCATACTTTTGGGATTTTGACGACAGGTCCCGGGTCATCGTTTTTTTTTTTTTTTTTTTTTTTTTTTTTCATACTTTCCTATCATGGTTAAAAGGCAAAATATATTATTTAAACTGATGGCAGTTAAGCTCCATCCACAAAAAAATTTAGTTCAAGTCCCGGGTCATGTTTTTTTTTTTTTTTTTTTCTCATACTTTTGGGATTTTGACGACAGGTCCCGGGTCATCGTTTTTTTTTTTTTTTCATACTTTCCTATCATGGTTAAAAGACAAAATATATTCTTTAAACTGATGGCAGTTAAGCTCCATCCACAAAAAAATTGAGTTCAAGTCCCGGGTCATGTTTTTTTTTTTTTTTTTTCTCATACTTTTGGGATTTTGACGACAGGTCCCGGGTCATCGTTTTTTTATTTTTTCATTCTTTCCTATCATGGTTAAAAGGCAAAATATATTCTTTAAACTGATGGCAGTTAAGCTCCATCCACAAAAAAATTGAGTTCAAGTCCCGGGTCATGTTTTTTTTTTTTTTTTTTCTCACACTTTTGGGATTTTGACGACAGGTCCCGGGTCATCGTTTTTTTTTTTTTTTTCATACTTTCCTATCATTGTTAAAAGGCAAAAGATATTCTTTAAACTGATGGCAGTTAACCCTTTGACTGTCACCCCCCTTTTTTGAATATACATAAAAATGCACTTTCCGAACTTAAATGTTTGTAACTCAAGAATGCTTTGGAATATGGATGTAAGATTGGTCTTGTTTTAAAGAAGAAAATTGGCAGATTTTTGTAGAAGTGAAATAAATTAAGAAAGTGTAACAGAAAAAAAGTTATTGAAGTTTGAGTTTATGAAAATATAAAATAATTTTTTTTAATTATTCATATTTTATATAAAATATATTTGTTCAAAACCTGGGTAACTCTAAAACTGCACAAAAATCAAAGCCAAAAATCTGAACAAGTTGTGTTTTAAATTTTAGGTTGATATCTCAAAAAATGAGCTTTCAGTAAGATTTTGTTTGGGCGCAGTACCAAACTTTTTCACTAGTTGACATTACTGCCCATATAAGGGCGCCTACATTTCCATATATGGTTTTTCTTTATTTCTAAAACATTTTCAGACCTTTTTTTCTAAAATAATTGAACAAATGCTATCTTTTGAACTCTTGGCATGAAAACAAACTGAGGTTTCTACCATTTTTTTCATGATTTTTCATGTTCATCACTATTTCAAAATAAAGGACTGAACACCTTAGGAGTATGAAAATATTATTGTTGCAAATTGATAAATTACAGCTCCTCTGTAATTTATTTTGAAAATCAGTCACCAAATATGAAAACTAGAGATTGTAAGCTTTCAAATGATATATAGTTTGTCAATATTATTTAAGTTTTTTACTAAGATATTATTGTTTTAAAAATATAATGGCAAACGTCCCACCTGTGGCTCCATCCACAAAAAAATTGAGTTCAAGTCCCGGGTCATGTTTTTTTTTTTGGTTTTTTTTCACACTTTTGGGATTTTGACGACAGGTCTCGGGTCATCGTTTTTTTTTTTTTTTCATACTTTCCTATCATGGTTAAAAGGCAAAATATATTCTTTAAACTGATGGCAGTTAAGCTCCATCCACAAAAAAATTGAGTTCAAGTCCCGGGTCATGTTTTTTTTTTTTTTTTTTTTCATACTTTTGGGATTTTGACGACAGGTCCCGGGTCATCGTTTTTTTTTTTTTTTCATACTTTCCTATCATGGTTAAAAGGCAAAATATATTCTTTAAACTGATGGCAGTTAAGCTCCATCCACAAAAAAATTGAGTTCAAGTCCCGGGTCATGTTTTTTTTTTTTTCATACTTTTGGGATTTTGACGACAGGTCCCGGGTCATCGTTTTTTTTTTTTTTCATACTTTCCTATCATTGTTAAAAGGCAAAAGATATTCTTTAAACTGATGGCAGTTAAGCTCCATCCACAAAAAAATTGAGTTCAAGTCCCGAATCATGTTTTTTTTTTTCATACTTTCCTATCATTGTTAAAAGGCAAAATATATTCTTTAAACTGATGGCAGTTAAGCTCCATCCACAAAAAAATTGAGTTCAAGTCCCGGGTCATGTTTTTTTTTTTTTCATACTTTTGGGATTTTGACGACAGGTCCCGGGTCATTGTTTTTTATTTTTTTTTATACTTTCCTATCATGGTTAAAAGGCAAAATATATTCTTTAAACTGATGGCAGTTAAGCTCCATCCACAAAAAAATTGAGTTCAAGTCCCGGGTCATGTTTTTTTTTTTTTTTTTTCTCATACTTTTGGGATTTTGACGACAGGTCCCGGGTCATCGTTTTTTTTTTTTTTTCATACTTTCCTATCATGGTTAAAAGGCAAAATATATTCTTTAAACTGATGGCAGTTAAGCTCCATCCACAAAAAAATTGAGTTCAAGTCCAGGGTCATGTTTTTTTTTTTTTCATACTTTTGGGATTTTGACGACAGGTCCCGGGTCATCGTTTTTTTTTTTTTTTTCATACTTTCCTATCATTGTTAAAAGGCAAAGGATATTCTTTAAACTGATGGCAGTTAAGCTCCATCCACAAAAAAATTGAGTTCAAGTCCCGGGTCATGTTTTTTTTTTTTTTTTTTTTTCACACTTTTGGGATTTTGACGACAGGTCCCGGGTCATCGTTTTTTTTTTTTTTTCATACTTTCCTATCATGGTTAAAAGGCAAAATATATTCTTTAAACTGATGGCAGTTAAGCTCCATCCACAAAAAAATTGAGTTCAAGTCCCGGGTCATGTTTTTTTTTCTCATACTTTTGGGATTTTGACGACAGGTCCCCCGGGTCATCGTTTTTTTTTTTTTTTCATACTTTCCTATCATTGTTAAAAGGCAAAAGATATTCTTTAAACTGATGGCATTTAAGCTCCATCCACAAAAAAATTGAGTTCAAGTCCAGGGTCATGTTTTTTTTTTTTTTTTTTCTCATACTTTTGGGATTTTGACGACAGGTCCCGGGTCATCGTTTTTTTTTTTTTTTTCATACTTTCCTATCATGGTTAAAAGGCAAAATATATTCTTTAAACTGATGGCGGTTAAGCTCCATCCACAAAAAAAATTAATTCAAGTCCCGGGTCATGTTTTTTTTTTCCATTCTTTTGGGATTTTGACGACAGGTCCCGGGTCATCGTTTTTTTTTTTTTTTTTTTTTTTTTTTTTTCATACTTTCCTATCATGGTTAAAAGGCAAAATATATTCTTTAAACTGATGGCAGTTAAGCTCCATCCACAAAAAAATTGAGTTCAAGTCCCGGGTCATGTATTTTTTTTTTTTTTTCTCATACTTTTGGGATTTTGACGACAGGTCCCGGGTCATCGTTTTTTTTTTTTTTTTCATACTTTCCTATCATTGTTAAAAGGCAAAAGATATTCTTTAAACTGATGGCAGTTAAGCTCCATCCACAAAAAAATTGAGTTCAAGTCCCGAATCATGTTTTTTTTTTCTCATACTTTTGGGATTTTGACGACAGGTCCCGGGTCATCGTTTTTTTTTTTTTTTCATACTTTCCTATCATGGTTAAAAGGCAAAATATATTCTTTAAACTGATGGCAGTTAAGCTCCATCCACAAAAAAAATGAGTTCAAGTCCAGGGTCATGTTTTTTTTTTTTTCATACTTTTGGGATTTTGACGACAGGTCCCGGGTCATCGTTTTTTTTTTTTTTTTTCATACTTTTCTATCATGGTTAAAAGGCAAAATATATTCTTTAAACTGATGGCAGTTAAGCTCCATCCAAAAAAAAATTGAGTTCAAGTCCAGGGTCATGTTTTTTTTTTTTTTTTTTTCTCATACTTTTGGGATTTTGACGACAGGTCCCGGGTCATCGTTTTTTTTTTTTTTTTTCATACTTTCCTATCATGGTTAAAAGGCAAAATATATTCTTTAAACTGATGGCAGTTAAGCTCCATCCACAAAAAAATTGAGTTCAAGTCCCGGGTCATGTTTTTTTTTCTCATACTTTTGGGATTTTGACGACAGGTCCCGGGTCATCGTTTTTTTTTTTTTTTCATACTTCCCTATCATGGTTAAAAGGCAAAATATATTCTTTAAACTGATGGCAGTTAAGCTCCATCCACAAAAAAATTGAGTTCAAGTCCCGGGTCATGTTTTTTTTTTTTTTTTTTTCATACTTTTGGGATTTTGACGACAGGTCCCGGGTCATCGTTTTTTTTTTTTTTCATACTTTTCTATCATGGTTAAAAGGCAAAATATATTCTTTAAACTGATGGCAGTTAAGCTCCATCCACAAAAAAATTGAGTTCAAGTCCCGGGTCATGTTTTTTTTTTTTTTTTTTCTCATACTTTTGGGATTTTGACGACAGGTCCCGGGTCATCGTTTTTTTTTTTTTTTTTCATACTTTCCTATCATTGTTAAAAGGCAAAAGATATTCTTTAAACTGATGGCAGTTAAGCTCCATCCACAAAAAAATTGAGTTCAAGTCCCGGGTCATGTTTTTTTTGTTGTTTTTTTTTCACACTTTTGGGATTTTGACGACAGGTCCCGGGTCATCGTTTTTTTTTTTTTTCATACTTTTCTATCATGGTTAAAAGGCAAAATATATTCTTTAAACTGATGGCAGTTAAGCTCCATCCACAAAAAAATTGAGTTCAAGTCCCGGGTCATGTTTTTTTTTTTTTTTTTTCTCATACTTTTGGGATTTTGACGACAGGTCCCGGGTCATCGGTTTTTTTTTTTTTTCATACTTTCCTATCATTGTTAAAAGGCAAAAGATATTCTTTAAACTGATGGCAGTTAAGCTCCATCCACAAAAAAATTGAGTTCAAGTCCCGAATCATGTTTTTTTTTTCTCATACTTTTGGGATTTTGACGACAGGTCCCGGGTCATCGTTTTTTTTTTTTTTTTCATACTTTCCTATCATGGTTAAAAGGCAAAATATATTCTTTAAACTGATGGCAGTTAAGCTCCATCCACAAAAAAATTGAGTTCAAGTCCCGGGTCATGTTTTTTTTTTTTTCATACTTTTGGGATTTTGACGACAGGTCCCGGGTCATCGTTTTTTTTTTTTTTTTTTTTTTTTTTTTTTCATACTTTCCTATCATGGTTAAAAGGCAAAATATATTCTTTAAACTGATGGCAGTTAAGCTCCACCCACAAAAAAATTGAGTTCAAGTCCCGGGTCATGTTTTTTTTTTTTTTTTTTCTCATACTTTTGGGATTTTGACGATAGGTCCCGGGTCATCGTTTTTTTTTTTTTTTCATACTTTCCTATCATGGTTAAAAGGCAAAATATATTCTTTAAACTGATGGCAGTTAAGCTCCATCCACAAAAAAATTGAGTTCAAGTCCAGGGTCATGTTTTTTTTTTGTTTTTTTCTCATACTTTTGGGATTTTGACGACAGGTCCCGGGTCATCGTTTTTTTTTTTTTTTTTTTTTTTTTTTTTATACTTTCCTATCATGGTTAAAAGGCAAAATATATTCTTTAAACTGATGGCAGTTAAGCTCCATCCACAAAAAAATTTAGTTCAAGTCCCGGGTCATGTTTTTTTTTTTTTTTTTTCTCATACTTTTGGGATTTTGACGACAGGTCCCGGGTCATCGTTTTTTTTTTTTTTTTCATACTTTCCTATCATGGTTAAAAGGCAAAATATATTCTTTAAACCGATGGCAGTTAAGCTCCCATCCACAAAAAAATTGAGTTCAAGTCCAGGGTCATGTTTTTTTTTTTTTCATACTTTTGGGATTTTGACGACAGGTCCCGGGTCATTGTTTTTTTTTTTTTTTTCATACTTTCCTATCATGGTTAAAAGGCATAATATATTCTTTAAACTGATGGCAGTTAAGCTCCATCCACAAAAAAATTTAGTTCAAGTCCCGGGTCATGTTTTTTTTTTTTTTTTTCTCACACTTTTGGGATTTTGACGACAGGTCCCGGGTCATCGTTTTTTTTTTTTTTTTTCATACTTTCCTATCATGGTTTAAAAGGCAAAATATATTCTTTAAACTGATGGCAGTTAAGCTCCATCCACAAAAAAATTGAGTTCAAGTCCCGGGTCATGTTTTTTTTTTCTCATACTTTTGGGATTTTGACGACAGGTCCCGGGTCATCGTTTTTTTTTTTTTTTTTTTCATACTTTCCTATCATGGTTAAAAGGCAAAATATATTCTTTAAACTGATGGCAGTAAAGCTCCATCCACAAAAAAAATGAGTTCAAGTCCAGGGTCATGTTTTTTTTGTTGTTTTTTTCTCATACTTTTGGGAATTTTGACGACAGGTCCCGGGTCATTGTTTTTTTTTTTTTTTCATACTTTCCTATCATGGTTAAAAGGCAAAATATATTCTTTAAACTGATGGCTGTTATGCTCCATCCACAAAAAAATTGAGTTCAAGTCCCGGGTCATGTTTTTTTTTTTTTTTTTTTTCTCATACTTTTGGGATTTTGACGACAGGTCCCGGGTCATCGTTTTTTTTTTTTTTTTTCATACTTGCCTATCATGGTTAAAAGGCAAAATATATTCTTTAAACTGATGGCAGTTAAGCTCCATCCACAAAAAAATTGAGTTCAAGTCCCGGGTCATGTTTTTTTTTTTTTTTTTTTTTCTCATACTTTTGGGATTTTGACGACAGGTCCCGGGTCAATCGTTTTTTTTTTTTTTTTTTCATACTTTCCTATCATTGTTAAAAGGCAAAATATATTCTTTAAACTGATGGCAGTTAAGCTCCATCCACAAAAAAAATGAATTCAAGTCCCGGGTCATGTTTTTTTTTTTCATACTTTTGGGATTTTGACGACAGGTCCCCCGGGTTATCGTTTTTTTTTTTTTTTTTTTTTTTTTTTTTTTTTCATACTTTCCTATCATGGTTAAAAGGCAAAATATATTCTTTAAACTGATGGCAGTTAAGCTCCATCCACAAAAAAAAATTTAGTTCAAGTCCCGGGTCATCGTTTTTTTTTTTTTTTCATACTTTCCTATCATGGTTAAAAGGCAAAATATATTCTTTAAAACTGATGGCAGTTAAGCTCCATCCACAAAAAAATTGAGTTCAAGTCCCGGGTCATGTTTTTTTTTTCTCATACTTTTGGGATTTTGACGACAGGTCCCGGGTCAATCGTTTTTTTTTTTTTTTTTTTTTTTTTTTCATACTTTCCTATCATGGTTAAAAGGCAAAATATATTCTTTAAACTGATGGCAGTTAAGCTCCACCCACAAAAAAATGTAGTTCAAGTCCCGGGTCATGTTTTTTTTTTTTTTTTTTTCTCATACTTTTGGGATTTTGACGATAGGTCCCGGGTCATCGTTTTTTTTTTTTTTTCATACTTTCCTATCATGGTTAAAAGGCAAAATATATTCTTTAAACTGATGGCAGTTAAGTTCCATCCACAAAAAAATTGAGTTCAAGTCCAGGGTCATGTTTTTTTTTTGTTTTTTTTCTCATACTTTTGGGATTTTGACGACAGGTCCCGGGTCATCGTTTTTTTTTTTTTTTTTTTTTTTTTTTTCATACTTTCCTATCATGGTTAAAAGGCAAAATATATTCTTTAAACTGATGGCAGTTAAGTTCCATCCACAAAAAAATTGAGTTCAAGTCCAGGGTCATGTTTTTTTTTTTTTCATACTTTTGGGATTTTGACGACAGGTCCCGGGTCATCGTTTTTTTTTTTTTTTTTTCATACTTTCCTATCATGGTTAAAAGGCCAAAATATATTCTTTAAACCGATGGCAGTTAAGCTCCCATCCACAAAAAAATTGAGTTCAAGTCCAGGGTCATGTTTTTTTTTTTTTCATACTTTTGGGATTTTGACGACAGGTCCCGGGTCATCGTTTTTTTTTTTTTTTTTCATACTTTCCTATCATGGTTAAAAGGCAAAATATATTCTTTAAACTGATGGCAGTTAAGCTCCATCCACAAAAAAATTGAGTTCAAGTCCCGGGTCATGTTTTTTTTTCTCATACTTTTGGGGTTTTGACGACAGGTCCCGGGTCATCGTTTTTTTTTTTTTTTTTTTTTTTTTTTTTTTTTCATACTTTCCTATCATGGTTAAAAGGCAAAATATATTCTTTAAACTGATGGCAGTTAAGCTCCATCCACAAAAAAATTTAGTTCAAGTCCCGGGTCATGTTTTTTTTTTTTTCATACTTTCCTATCATGGTTAAAAGGCAAAATATATTCTTTAAACTGATGGCGGTTAAGCTCCATCCACAAAAAAAATTAATTCAAGTCCCGGGTCATGTTTTTTTTTTTCCATTCTTTTGGGATTTTGACGACAGGTCCCGGGTCATCGTTTTTTTTTTTTTTTTTTTTTTTTTTTCATACTTTCCTATCATGGTTAAAAGGCAAAATATATTCTTTAAACTGATGGCAGTTAAGCTCCATCCACAAAAAAAATTGAGTTCAAGTCCCGGGTCATGTTTTTTTTTTTTTTTTTTCTCATACTTTGGGATTTTGACGACAGGTCCCGGGTCATCGTTTTTTTTTTTTTTTTCATACTTTCCTATCATTGTTAAAAGGCAAAAGATATTCTTTAAACTGATGGCAGTTAAGCTCCATCCACAAAAAAAATTGAGTTCAAGTCCCGAATCATGTTTTTTTTTTTCTCATACTTTTGAGATTTTGACGACAGGTCCCGGGTCATCGTTTTTTTTTTTTTTTCATACTTTCCTATCATGGTTAAAAGGCAAAATATATTCTTTTAAACTGATGGCAGTTAAGCTCCATCCACAAAAAAATTGAGTTCAAGTCCCGGGTCATGTTTTTTTTTTTTTTCATACTTTTGGGATTTTGACGACAGGTCCCGGGTCATTGTTTTTTTTTTTTTTTCATACTTTCCTATCATGGTTAAAAGGCAAAATATATTCTTTAAACTGATGGCAGTTAAGCTCCATCCACAAAAAAATTGAGTTCAAGTCCCGGGTCATGTTTTTTTTTTTTTTTTTCTCATACTTTTGGGATTTTGACGACAGGTCCCGGGTCATCGTTTTTTTTTTTTTTTTTCATACTTTCCTATCATTGTTAAAAGGCAAAAGATATTCTTTAAACTGATGGCAGTTAAGCTCCATCCACAAAAAAATTGAGTTCAAGTCCAGGGTCATGTTTTTTTTTTTTTTTTTCCCTCATACTTTTGGGATTTTGACGACAGGTCCCGGGTCATCGTTTTTTTTTTTTTTTCATACTTTTCTATCATGGTTAAAAGGCAAAATATATTCTTTAAACTGATGGCAGTTAAGCTCCATCCACAAAAAAAATTGAGTTCAAGTCCCGGGTCATGTTTTTTTTTTTTTTTTTTCTCTACTTTTGGGATTTTGACGACAGGTCCCGGGTCATCGTTTTTTTTTTTTTTTCATACTTTTCTATCATGGTTAAAAGGCAAAAGATATTCTTTAAACTGATGGCAGTTAAGCTCCATCCACAAAAAAATTGAGTTCAAGTCCCGGGTCATGTTTTTTTTTTTTTTTTTTTCTCATACTTTTGGGATTTTGACGACAGGTCCCGGGTCATCGTTTTTTTTTTTTTTTTCATACTTTCCTATCATTGTTAAAAGGCAAAAGATATTCTTTAAACTGATGGCAGTTAAGCTCCATCCACAAAAAAATTGAGTTCAAGTCCCGGGTCATGTTTTTTTTTTTGTTTTTTTTTTCACACTTTTGGGATTTTGACGACAGGTCCCGGGGTCATCGTTTTTTTTTTTTTTTTCAATACTTTTCTATCATGGTTAAAAGGCAAAATATATTCTTTAAACTGATGGCAGTTAAGCTCCATCCACAAAAAAATTGAGTTCAAGTCCAGGGTCATGTTTTTTTTTTTTTTTTTTCTCATACTTTTGGGATTTTGACGACAGGTCCCGGGTCATCGTTTTTTTTTTTTTTTTTCATACTTTCCTATCATTGTTAAAAGGCAAAAGATATTCTTTAAACTGATGGCAGTTAAGCTCCATCCACAAAAAAATTGAGTTCAAGTCCCGGGTCATGTTTTTTTTTTTGTTTTTTTTTCACACTTTTGGGATTTTGACGACAGGTCCCCCGGGTCATCGTTTTTTTTTTTTTTTCATACTTTCCTATCATGGTTAAAAGGCAAAATATATTCTTTAAAACTGATGGCGGTTAAGCTCCATCCACAAAAAAAATTAATTCAAGTCCCGGGTCATGTTTTTTTTTTCCATTCTTTTGGGATTTTGACGACAGGTCCCGGGTCATCGTTTTTTTTTTTTTTTTTTTTTTTTTTTTCATACTTTCCTATCATGGTTAAAAGGCAAAATATATTCTTTAAACTGATGGCAGTTAAGCTCCATCCACAAAAAAATTGAGTTCAAGTCCAGGGTCATGTTTTTTTTTTTTTTTTTTTCTCATACTTTTGGGATTTTGACGACAGGTCCCGGGTCATCGTTTTTTTTTTTTTTTTTTCATACTTTCCTATCATTGTTAAAAGGCAAAAGATATTCTTTAAACTGATGGCAGTTAAGCTCCATCCACAAAAAAATTGAGTTCAAGTCCCGGGTCATGTTTTTTTTTTTGTTTTTTTTTCACACTTTTGGGATTTTGACGACAGGTCCCCCGGGTCATCGTTTTTTTTTTTTTTCATACTTTCCTATCATGGTTAAAAGGCAAAATATATTCTTTAAACTGATGGCGGTTAAGCTCCATCCACAAAAAAAATTAATTCAAGTCCCGGGTCATGTTTTTTTTTTCCATTCTTTTGGGATTTTGACGACAGGTCCCGGGTCATCGTTTTTTTTTTTTTTTTTTTTTTTTTTTTCATACTTTCCTATCATGGTTAAAAGGCAAAATATATTCTTTAAACTGATGGCAGTTAAGCTCCATCCACAAAAAAATTGAGTTCAAGTCCAGGGTCATGTTTTTTTTTTTTTTCATACTTTTGGGATTTTGACGACAGGTCCCGGGTCATCGTTTTTTTTTTTTTTTTTCATACTTTCCTATCATGGTTAAAAGGCAAAATATATTCTTTAAACTGATGGCAGTTTAAGCTCCATCCACAAAAAAATTGAGTTCAAGTCCCGGGTCATGTTTTTTTTTTTTTTCATACTTTTGGGATTTTGACGACAGGTCCCGGGTCATTGTTTTTTTTTTTTTTTCATACTTTCCTATCATGGTTAAAAGGCAAAATATATTCTTTAAACTGATGGCAGTTAAGCTCCATCCACAAAAAAAATTGAGTTCAAGTCCCGGGTCATGTTTTTATTTTTTTTTTTCTCATACTTTTGGGATTTTGACGACAGGTCCCGGGTCATCGTTTTTTTTTTTTTTTTTCATACTTTCCTATCATTGTTAAAAGGCAAAAGATATTCTTTAAACTGATGGCATTTAAGCTCCATCCACAAAAAAATTGAGTTCAAGTCCAGGGTCATGTTTTTTTTTGTTTTTTTTTTCTCATACTTTTGGGATTTTGACGGACAGGTCCCGGGTCATCGTTTTTTTTTTTTTTTCATACTTTTCTATCATGGTTAAAAGGCAAAATATATTCTTTAAACTGATGGCAGTTAAGCTCCATCCACAAAAAAATTGAGTTCAAGTCCCGGGTCTGTTTTTTTTTTTTTTTTTTCTCATACTTTTGGGATTTTGACGACAGGTCCCGGGTCATCGTTTTTTTTTTTTTTCATACTTTCCTATCATTGTTAAAAGGCAAAAGATATTCTTTAAACTGATGGCAGTTAAGCTCCATCCACAAAAAAATTGAGTTCAAGTCCCCGGGTCATGTTTTTTTTTTTTTTTTTTTTCTCATACTTTTGGGATTTTGACGACAGGTCCCGGGTCATCGTTTTTTGTTTTTTTTTTCATACTTTCCTATCATTGTTAAAAGGCAAAAGATATTCTTTAAACTGATGGCTGTTAAGCTCCATCCACAAAAAAATTGAGTTCAAGTCCCGGGTCATGTTTTTTTTTTTTTTTTTTTTTCATACTTTTGGGATTTTGACGACAGGTCCCGGGTCATCTTTTTTTTTTTTTTTTCATACTTTTCTATCATGGTTAAAAGGCAAAATATATTCTTTAAACTGATGGCAGTTAAGCTCCATCCACAAAAAAATTTAGTTCAAGTCCCGGGTCATGTTTTTTTTGTTTTTTTTTTCTCATACTTTTGGGATTTTGACGACAGGTCCCGGGGCATCGTTTTTTTTTTTTTTTTCATACATTCCTATCATTGTTAAAAGGCAAAAGATATTCTTTAAACTGATGGCAGTTAAGCTCCATCCACAAAAAAATTGAGTTCAAGTCCCGGGTCATGTTTTTTGTTTTTGTTTTTTTTTTTCACACTTTTTGGGATTTTGACGACAGGTCCCGGGTCATCGTTTTTTTTTTTTTTTTCATACTTTCCTATCATGGTTAAAAGGCAAAATATATTCTTTAAACTGATGGCAGTTAAGCTCCATCCTCAAAAAAAATGAATTCAAGTCCCGGGTCATGTTTTTTTTTTTTTCATACTTTTGGGATTTTGACGACAGGTCCCGGGTCCATCGTTTTTTTTTTTTGTTTTTTGTTTTTTTTTCATACTTTCCTATCATGGTTAAAAGGCAAAATATATTACTTTAAACTGATGGCAGTTAAGCTCCATCCACAAAAAAATTGAGTTCAAGTCCAGGGTCATGTTTTTTTTTTTCTCATACTTTTGGGATTTTGACGACAGGTCCCGGGTCATCGTTTTTTTTTTTTTTCATACTTTCATACTTTCCTATCATTGTTAAAAGGCAAAAGATATTCTTTAAACTGATGGCAGTTAAGCTCCATCCACAAAAAAAAATGAGTTCAAGTCCCGGGTCATGTTTTTTTTTTGTTTGTTTTTTTTCACACTTTTGGGATTTTGACGACAGGTCCCGGGTTATCGTTTTTTTTTTTTTTCATACTTTCCTATCATGGTTAAAAGGCAAAATATATTCTTTAAACTGATGGCAGTTAAGCTCCATCCACAAAAAAATTGAGTTCAAGTTCCGGGTCATGTTTTTTTTTCTCATACTTTTGGGATTTTGACGACAGGTCCCGGGTCATCGTTTTTTTTTTTTTTTCATACTTTCCTATCATGGTTAAAAGGCAAAATATATTCTTTAAACTGATGGCGGTTAAGCTCCATCCACAAAAAAAATGAATTCAAGTCCCGGGTCATGTTTTTTTTTTTCCATACTTTTGGGATTTTGACGACAGGTCCCGGGTCATCGTTTTTTTTTTTTTTTTTTTTTTTTTTTTTTTCATACTTTCCTATCATGGTTAAAAGGCAAAATATATTCTTTAAACTGATGGCAGTTAAGCTCCATCCACAAAAAAATTTAGTTCAAGTCCCGGGTCATGTTTTTTTTTTTTTTTTTTTTTATACTTTTGGGATTTTGACGACAGGTCCCGGGTCATCGTTTTTTGTTTTTTTTCATACTTTCCTATCATGGTTAAAAGGCAAAATATATTCTTTAAACTGATGGCAGTTAAGCTCCATCCACAAAAAAATTTAGTTCAAGTCCCGGGTCATGTTTTTTTTTTTTTTTTTTTTTATACTTTTGGGATTTTGACGACAGGTCCCGGGTCATCGTTTTTTGTTTTTTTTCATACTTTCCTATCATGGTTAAAAGGCAAAATATATTCTTTAAACTGATGGCAGTTAAGCTCCATCCACAAAAAAATTGAGTTCAAGTCCAGGGTCATGTTTTTTTTTTTTCATACTTTTGGGATTTTGACGACAGGTCCCGGGTCATCGTTTTTTTTTTTTTTTTCATACTTTCCTATCATGGTTAAAAGGCAAAATATATTCTTTAAACTGATGGCATTTAAGCTCCATCCACAAAAAAATTGAGTTCAAGTCCAGGGTCATGTTTTTTTTTTTTTCATACTTTTGGGATTTTGACGACAGGTCCCGGGTCATCGTTTTTTTTTTTTTTTCATACTTTCCTATCATGGTTAAAAGGCAAAATATATTCTTTAAACTGATGGCAGTTAAGCTCCATCCACAAAAAAATTGAGTTCAAGTCCTGGGTCATGTTTTTTTTTTTTTCATACTTTTGGGATTTTGACGACAGGTCCCGGGTCATCGTTTTTTTTTTTTTTTTTTTTTTTTCATACTTTCCTATCATGGTTAAAAGGCAAAATATATTCTTTAAACTGATGGCAGTTAAGCTCCATCCACAAAAAAATTGAGTTCAAGTCCCAGGTCATGTTTTTTTTTTTTTTTTTCTCTCATACTTTTGGGATTTTGACGACAGGTCCCGGGTCATCGTTTTTTTTTTTTTTTTTTCATACTTTCCTATCATTGTTAAAAGGCAAAAGATATTCTTTAAACTGATGGCAGTTAAGCTCCATCCACAAAAAAATTGAGTTCAAGTCCCGGGTCATGTTTTTTTTTTGTTTTTTTTTCACACTTTTGGGATTTTGACGACAGGTCCCGGGTCATCGTTTTTTTTTTTTTTTTCATACTTTCCTATCATGGTTAAAAGGCAAAATATATTCTTTAAACTGATTGCAGTTAAGCTCCATCCACAAAAAAATTGAGTTCAAGTCCCGGGTCATGTTTTTTTTTTTTTTTTCTCACACTTTTGGGATTTTGACGACAGGTCCCGGGTCGTTTTTTTTTTTTTTTTCATACTTTCCTATCATTGTTAAAAGGCAAAAGATATTCTTTAAACTGATGGCAGTTAAGCTCCATCCACAAAAAAATTGAGTTCAAGTCCCGGGTCATGTTTTTTTTTTTTTTTTTTTCACACTTTTGGGATTTTGACGACAGGTCCCGGGTCATCGTTTTTTTTTTTTTTTCATACTTTCCTATCATGGTTAAAAGGCAAAATATATTCTTTAAACTGATGGCAGTTAAGCTCCATCCACAAAAAAATTGAGTTCAAGTCCCGGGTCATGTTTTTTTTTTGTTTTTTTTTCATACTTTTGGGATTTTGACGACAGGTCCCGGGTCATCGTTTTTTTTTTTTTTTCATACTTTCCTATCATGGTTAAAAGGCAAAATATATTCTTTAAACTGATGGCAGTTAAGCTCCATCCACAAAAAAATTGAGTTCAAGTCCAGGGTCATGTTTTTTTTTTTTTCATACTTTTGGGATTTTGACGACAGGTCCCGGGTCATCGTTTTTTTTTATTTTTTTTTCATACTTTCCTATCATGGTTAAAAGGCAAAATATATTCTTTAAACTGATGGCAGTTAAGCTCCATCCACAAAAAAATTGAGTTCAAGTCCCGGGTCATGTTTTTTTTTTTTTTTTTTCACACTTTTGGGATTTTGACGACAGGTCCCGGGACATCGTTTTTTTTTTTCATACTTTCCTATCATGGTTAAAAGGCAAAAGATATTCTTTAAACTGATGGCAGTTAAGCTCCATCCACAAAAAAATTGAGTTCAAGTCCCGGGTCATGTTTTTTTTTTTGGTTTTTTTTCACACTTTTAGGATTTTGACGACAGGTCCTGGGTCATCGTTTTTTTTTTTTTTTTCATACTTTCCTATCATGGTTAAAAGGCAAAATATATTCTTTAAACTGATGGCAGTTAAGCTCCATCCACAAAAAATTTGAGTTCAAGTCCAGGGTCATGTTTTTTTTTTTTTCATACTTTTGGGATTTTGACGACAGGTCCCGGGTCATCGTTTTTTTTTTTTTTTCATACTTTCCTATCATGGTTAAAAGGCAAAATATATTCTTTAAACTGATGGCGGTTAAGCTCCATCCACAAAAAAATTGAGTTCAAGTCCCGGGTCATGTTTTTTTTTTCCATACTTTTGGGATTTTGACGACAGGTCTCGGGTCATCGTTTTTTTTTTTTTTTCATACTTTCCTATCATTGTTAAAAGGCAAAATATATACTTTAAACTGATGGCAGTTAAGCTCCATCCACAAAAAAATTGAGTTGAAGTCCCGGGTCATGTTTTTTTTTTTTTTCATACTTTTGGGATTTTGACGACAGGTCCCGGGTCATCGTTTTTTTTTTTTTTTTCATACTTCCCTATCATGGTTAAAAGGCAAAATATATTCTTTAAACTGATGGCAGTTAAGCTCCATCCACAAAAAAATTGAGTTCAAGTCCCGGGTCATGTTTTTTTTTTTTTTTTTTTCATACTTTTGGGATTTTGAAGACAGGTCCCGGGTCATCGTTTTTTTTTTTTTTTTTCATACTTTCCTATCATGGTTAAAAGGCAAAATATATTCTTTAAACTGATGGCAGTTAAGCTCCATCCACAAAAAAATTGAGTTCAAGTCCCGGGTCATGTTTTTTTTTTTTTTTCATACTTTTGGGATTTTGACGACAGTCCCGGGTCATCGTTTTTTTTTTTTTAGTTTTTTTTTTTCATACCTTCCTATCATGGTTAAAAGGCAAAATATATTCTTTAAACTGATGGCAGTTAAGCTCCGTCCACAAAAAAATTGAGTTCAAGTCCCGGGTCATGTTTTTTTTTTCTTTTTTTTTCTCATACTTTTGGGATTTTGACGACAGGTCCCGGGGCATCGTTTTTTTTTTTTTCATACTTTCCTATCATTGTTAAAAGGCAAAAGATATTCTTTAAACTGATGGCAGTAAAGCTCCATCCACAAAAAAATTGAGTTCAAGTCCCGGGTCATGTTTTTTTTTTTTCATACTTTTGGGATTTTGACGACAGGTCCCGGGTCATCGGTTTTTTTTTTTTGTTTGTTTTTTCATACTTTCCTATCATTGTTAAAAGGCAAAATATATTCTTTAAACTGATGGCAGTTAAGCTCCATCCACAAAAAAATTTAGTTCAAGTCCCGGGTCATGTTTTTTTTTTTTTTTTTCTCACACTTTTGGGATTTTGACGACAGGTCCCGGGTCATCGTTTTTTTTTTTTTTTTTCATACTTTCCTATCATTGTTAAAAGGCAAAATATATTCTTTAAACTGATGGCAGTTAAGCTCCATCCACAAAAAAAATTGAGTTCAAGTCCCGGGTCATGTTTTTTTTTTTTCTCATACTTTTGGGATTTTGACGACAGGTCCCGAGTCATCGTTATTTTTTTTTATTTTTTTCATACTTTCCTATCATGGTTAAAAGGCAAAATATATTCTTTAAACTGATGGCAGTTAAGCTCCATCCACAAAAAAATTGAGTTCAAGTCCCGGGTCATGTTTTTTATTTATTTATTTTTTCATACTTTTGGGATTTTGACGACAGGTCCCGGGTCATCGTTTTTTTTTTTTTTTTCATACTTTCCTATCATGGTTAAAAGGCAAAATATATTCTTTAAACTGATGGCAGTTAAGCTCCATCCACAAAAAATTTGAGTTCAAGTCCAGGGTCATGTTTTCTTTTTTTTTCATACTTTTGGGATTTTGATGACAGGTCCCGGGTCATCGTTTTTTTTTTTTTTTTCATACTTTCCTATCATGGTTAAAAGGCAAAATATATTCTTTAAACTGATGGCGGTTAAGCTCCATCCACAAAAAAAATGAATTCAAGTCCAGGGTCATGTTTTTTTTTTCCATACTTTTGGGATTTTGACGACAGGTCCCGGGTCATCGTTTTTTTTTTTTTTTCATACTTTCCTATCATGGTTAAAAGGCAAAATATATTCTTTAAACTGATGGCAGTTAAGCTCCATCCACAAAAAAATTGAGTTCAAGTCCAGGGTCATGTTTTTTTTTTTTCTCATACTTTTGGGATTTTGACGACAGGTCCCGGGTCATCGTTTTTTTTTTGTTTTTTGTTTTTTTCATACTTTCCTATCATGGTTAAAAGGCAAAAGATATTCTTTAAACTGATGGCAGTTAAGCTCCATCCACAAAAAAATTGAGTTCAAGTCCAGGGTCATGGTTTTTTTTTTTTTTTTTTCATACTTTTGGGATTTTGACGACAGGTCCCGGGTCATCGTTTTTTTTTTTTTTTTCATACTTTCCTATCATGGTTAAAAGGCAAAATATATTCTTTAAACTGATGGCAGTTAAGCTCCATCCACAAAAAATTGAGTTCAAGTCCCGGGTCATGTTTTTTTTTTTTTTTTTTTTTTATACTTTTGGGATTTTGACGACAGGTCCCGGGTCATCGGTTTTTTTTTTTTTTCATTCTTTCCTATCATGGTTAAAAGGCAAAATATATTCTTTAAACTGATTGCAGTTAAGCTCCATCCACAAAAAAATTGAGTTCAAGTCCAGGGTCATGTTTTTTTTTTTCATACTTTTGGGATTTTGACGACAGGTCCCGGGTCATCGTTTTTTTTTTTTTTTTTTTCATACTTTCCTATCATGGTTAAAAGGCAAAATATATTCTTTAAACTGATGGCAGTTAAGCTCCATCCACAAAAAAATTGAGTTCAAGTCCCGGGTCATGTTTTTTTTTTTTTTTTCTCACACTTTTGGGATTTTGACGACAGGTCCCGGGTCATCGTTTTTTTTTTTTTTTCATACTTTCCTATCATGGTTAAAAGGCAAAATATATTCTTTAAACTGATTGCAGTTAAGCTCCATCCACAAAAAAATTGAGTTCAAGTCCCGGGTCATGTTTTTTTTTTTTTTTTCTCACACTTTTGGGATTTTGACGACAGGTCCCGGGTCATCGTTTTTTTTTTTTTTTTCATACTTTCCTATCATTGTTAAAAGGCAAAAGATATTCTTTAAACTGATGGCAGTTAAGCTCCATCCACAAAAAAATTGAGTTCAAGTCCCGGATCATGTTTTTTTTTTTTCTCATACTTTTGGGATTTTGACGACAGGTCCCGGGTCATCGTTTTTTTTTTTTCTTCATACTTTCCTATCATGGTTAAAAGGCAAAATATATTCTTTAAACTGATGGCAGTTAAGCTCCATCCACAAAAAAATTGAGTTCAAGTCCGGGTCATGTTTTTTTTTTTTTTTTTTCATACTTTTGGGATTTTGACGACAGGTCCCGGGTCATCGTTTTTTTTTTTTTTTTCATACTTTCCTATCATTGTTAAAAGGCAAAAGATATTCTTTAAACTGATGGCAGTTAAGCTCCATCCACAAAAAAAATGAATTTAAGTCCCGGGTCATGTTTTTTTTCTCATACTTTTGGGATTTTGACGACAGGTCCCGGGTCATCGTTTTTTTTTTTTTTTTTTGTTTTTTTTTTCATACTTTCCTATCATGGTTAAAAGGCAAAATATATTCTTTAAAACTGATGGCAGTTAAGCTCCATCCACAAAAAAATTGAGTTCAAGTCCAGGGTCATGTTTTTTTTTTTTTTTTTTTCTCATACTTTTGGGATTTTGACGACAGGTCCCGGGTCATCGTTTTTTTTTTTTTTTCATACTTTCCTATCATGGTTAAAAGGCAAAATATATTCTTTAAACTGATGGCAGTTAAGCTCCATCCACAAAAAAATTGAGTTCAAGTCCAGGGTCATGTTTTTTTTTTTTCATACTTTTGGGATTTTGACGACAGGTCCCCGGGTCATCGTTTTTTTTAATTTTTTTTTCATACTTTCCTATCATTGTTAAAAGGCAAAAGATATTTAAACTGATGGCAGTTAAGCTCCATCCACAAAAAAATTGAGTTCAAGTCCCGGGTCATGTTTTTTTTTTTGTTTTTTTTTCACACTTTTGGGATTTTGACGACAGGTCCCGGGTCATCGTTTTTTTTAATTTTTTTTCATACTTTCCTATCATTGTTAAAAGGCAAAAGATATTCTTTAAACTGATGGCAGTTAAGCTCCATCCACAAAAAAATTGAGTTCAAGTCCCGGGTCATGTTTTTTTTTTTTTTTTTTTTCTCATACTTTTGGGATTTTGACGACAGGTCCCGATCGTTTTTTTTTTTTTTTTTCACACTTTCCTATCATTGTTAAAAGGCAAAATATATTCTTTAAACTGATGGCAGTTAAGCTCCATCCACAAAAAAATTGAGTTCAAGTCCCGGGTCATGTTTTTTTTTTTTTTTTTTTCTCATACTTTTGGGATTTTGACGACAGGTCCCGATCGTTTTTTTTTTTTTTTCATTCTTTCCTATCATGGTTAAAAGGCAAAATATATTCTTTAAACTGATTGCAGTTAAGCTCCATCCACAAAAAAATTGAGTTCAAGTCCAGGGTCATGTTTTTTTTTTTTCATACTTTTGGGATTTTGACGACAGGTCCCGGGTCATCGTTTTTTTTTATTTTTTTTTCATACTTTCCTATCATGGTTAAAAGGCAAAATATATTCTTTAAACTGATTGCAGTTAAGCTCCATCCACAAAAAAATTGAGTTCAAGTCCCGGGTCATGTTTTTTTTTTTTCTCACACTTTTGGGATTTTGACGACAGGTCCCGGGTCATCGTTTTTTTTTTTTTTTTCATACTTTCCTATCATTGTTAAAAGGCAAAAGATATTCTTTAAACTGATGGCAGTTAAGCTCCATCCACAAAAAAATTTAGTTCAAGTCCCGGGTCATGTTTTTTTTTTTTTTTTTTCACACTTTTGGGATTTTGACGACAGGTCCCGGGTCATCGTTTTTTTTTTTTTTTTCATACTTTCCTATCATGGTTAAAAGGCAAAATATATTCTTTAAACTGATGGCAGTTAAGCTCCATCCAAAAAAAAATTGAGTTCAAGTCCCGGGTCATGTTTTTTTTTTTTTTTTTTTTCATACTTTTGGGATTTTGACGACAGGTCCCGGGTCATCGTTTTTTTTTTTTTTTCATACTTTCCTATCATGGTTAAAAGGCAAAATATATTCTTTAAACTGATGGCAGTTAAGCTCCATCCACAAAAAAAATGAGTTCAAGTCCAGGGTCATGTTTTTTTTTTTTTCATACTTTTGGGATTTTGACGACAGGTCCCGGGTCATTGTTTTTTTTTTTTTTTCATACTTTCCTATCATGGTTAAAAGGCAAAATATATTCTTTAAACTGATGGCAGTTAAGCTCCATCCACAAAAAAATTGAGTTCAAGTCCCGGGTCATGTTTTTTTTTTTTTTTTTTTCATACTTTTGGGATATTGACGACAGGTCCCGGGTCATCGTTTTTTTTTTTTTTTTTTCATACTTGCCTATCATGGTTAAAAGGCAAAATATATTCTTTAAACTGATGGCAGTTAAGCTCCATCCACAAAAAAAATTGAGTTCAAGTCCCGGGTCATGTTTTTTTTTTTTTTTTTTTTCTCATACTTTTGGGATTTTGACGACAGGTCCCGGGTCATCGTTTTTTTTTTTTTTTTTCATACTTTCCTATCATTGTTAAAAGGCAAAAGATATTCTTTAAACTGATGGCAGTTAAGCTCCATCCACAAAAAAAATGAGTTCAAGTCCCGGGTCATGTTTTTTTTTTTGTTTTTTTTTTCACACTTTTGGGATTTTGACGACAGGTCCAGGGTCATCGTTTTTTTTTTTTTTCATACTTTCCTATCATGGTTAAAAGGCAAAATATATTCTTTAAACTGATGGCAGTTAAGCTCCATCCACAAAAAAATTGAGTTCAAGTTCCGGGTCATGTTTTTTTTTCTCATACTTTTGGGATTTTGACGACAGGTCCCGGGTCATCGTTTTTTTTTTTTTTTTTTTTTTTTTTTTTCATACTTTCCTATCATGGTTAAAAGGCAAAATATATTCTTTAAACTGATGGCAGTTAAGCTCCATCCACAAAAAAATTTAGTTCAAGTCCCGGGTCATGTTTTTTTTTATTTTTTTTTATACTTTTGGGATTTTGACGACAGGTCCCGGGTCATCGTTTTTTGTTTTTTTTCATACTTTCCTATCATGGTTAAAAGGCAAAATATATTCTTTAAACTGATGGCAGTTAAGCTCCATCCACAAAAAAATTGAGTTCAAGTCCAGGGTGATGGTTTTTTTTTTTTCATACTTTTGGGATTTTGACGACAGGTCCCCGGGTCATCGTTTTTTTTTTTTTTCATACTTTCCTATCATGGTTAAAAGGCAAAATATATTCTTTAAACTGATGGCAGTTAAGCTCCATCCACAAAAAAATTGAGTTCAAGTCCCGGGTCATGTTTTTTTTTTTTTTTTTTTCTCATACTTTTGGGATTTTGACGACAGGTCCCGGGTCATCGTTTTTTTTTTTTTTTTCATACTTTCCTATCATGGTTAAAAGGCAAAATATATTCTTTAAACTGATGGCAGTTAAGCTCCATCCACAAAAAATTTGAGTTCAAGTCCAGGGTCATGTTTTTTTTTTTTCATACTTTTGGGATTTTGACGACAGGTCCCGGGTCATTGTTTTTTTTTTTTTTTTTCATACTTTCCTATCATGGTTAAAAGGCAAAATATATTCTTTAAACTGATGGCGGTTAAGCTCCATCCACAAAAAAAAATGAATTCAAGTCCCGGGTCATGTTTTTTTTTTCCATACTTTTGGGATTTTGACGACAGGTCCCGGGTCATCGTTTTTTTTTTTTTTTTTCATACTTTCCTATCATGGTTAAAAGGCAAAATATATTCTTTAAACTGATGGCGGTTAAGCTCCATCCACAAAAAAAAATGAGTTCAAGTCCAGGGTCATGTTTTTTTTTTTTTCATACTTTTGGGATTTTGACGACAGGTCCCCGGGTCATTGTTTTTTTTTTTTTTTCATACTTTCATATCATGGTTAAAAGGCAAAATATATTCTTTAAACTGATGGCAGTTAAGCTCCATCCACAAAAAAATTGAGTTCAAGTCCCGGGTCATGTTTTTTTTTTTTTTTTTTTCATACTTTTGGGATATTGACGACAGGTCCCGGGTCATCGTTTTTTTTTTTTTTCATACTTTCCTATCATGATTAAAAGGCAAAATATATTCTTTAAACTGATGGCAGTTAAGCTCCATCCACAAAAAAATTGAGTTCAAGTTCCGGGTCATGTTTTTTTTTCTCATACTTTTGGGATTTTGACGACAGGTCCCGGGTCATCGTTTTTTTTTTTTTTCATACTTTCCTATCATGGTTAAAAGGCAAAATATATTCTTTAAACTGATGGCGGTTAAGCTGCATCCACAAAAAAAATGAATTCAAGTCCAGGGTCATGTTTTTTTTTTTCCATACTTTTGGGATTTTGACGACAGGTCCCGGGTCATCGTTTTTTTTTTTTTTTTTTTTTTTTTTTTTTCATACTTTCCTATCATGGTTAAAAGGCAAAATATATTCTTTAAACTGATGGCAGTTAAGTTCCATCCACAAAAAAATTTAGTTCAAGTCCCGGGTCATGGTTTGGTTTTGTTTTTTTCTCATACTTTTGGGATTTTGACGACAGGTCCCGGGTCATCGTTTTTTTTTTTTTTTCATACTTTCCTATCATGGTTAAAAGTCAAAATATATTCTTTAAACCGATGGCAGTTAAGCTCCATCCACAAAAAAATTGAGTTCAAGTCCAGGGTCATGTTTTTTTTTTTTTCATACTTTTGGGATTTTGACGACAGGTCCCCGGGTCATTGTTTTTTTTTTTTTTTTCATACTTTCCTATCATGGTTAAAAGGCAAAATATATTCTTTAAACTGATGGCAGTTAAGCTCCATCCACAAAAAAATTAAGTTCAAGTCCGGGTCATGTTTTTTTTTTCTCATACTTTTGGGATTTTGACGACAGGTCCCGGGTCATCGTTTTTTTTTTTTTTTTTTTTTTTTTTTTTTCATACTTTCCTATCATGGTTAAAAGGCAAAATATATTATTTAAACTGATGGCAGTTAAGCTCTACCCACAAAAAAATGTAGTTCAAGTCCCGGGTCATGTTTTTTTTTTTTTTTTTTCTCATACTTTTGGGATTTTGACGATAGGTCCCGGGTCATCGTTTTTTTTTTTTTTTTTCATACTTTCCTATCATGGTTAAAAGGCAAAATATATTCTTTAAACTGATGGCAGTTAAGCTCCATCCACAAAAAAATTGAGTTCAAGTCCCGGGTCATGTTTTTTTTTTTTTTTTTCTCATACTTTTGGGATTTTGACGATAGGTCCCGGGTCATCGTTTTTTTTTTTTTTTCATACTTTCCTATCATGGTTAAAAGGCAAAATATATTCTTTAAACTGATGGCAGTTAAGCTCCATGCACAAAAAAATTGAGTTCAAGTCCCGGGTCATGTTTTTTTTTTTTTTTTTTTCTCATACTTATGGGATTTTGACGACAGGTCCCGGGTCATCGTTTTTTTTTTTTTTTTTCATACTTTCCTATCATTGTTAAAAGGCAAAAGATATTCTTTAAACTGATGGCAGTTAAGCTCCATCCACAAAAAAATTGAGTTCAAGTCCCGGGTCATGTTTTTTTTTTTTTTTTTTTTTTTCACACTTTTGGGATTTTGACGACAGGTCCCGGGTCATCGTTTTTTTTTTTTTTTCATACTTTCCTATCATTGTTAAAAGGCAAAATGTATTCTTTAAACTGATGGCAGTTCAGCTCCATCCACAAAAAAATTGAGTTCAAGTCCCGGGTCATGTTTTTTTCTTTTTTTTTCTCATACTTTTGGGATTTTGACGACAGGTCCCGGGTCATCGTTTTTTTTTTTTTTTCATACTTTCCTATCATGGTTAAAAGGCAAAATATATTCTTTAAACTGATGGCAGTTAAGCTCCATGCACAAAAAAATTGAGTTCAAGTCCCGGGTCATGTTTTTTTTTTTTTTTTTTTTCTCATACTTTTGGGATTTTGACGACAGGTCCCGGGTCATCGTTTTTTTTTTTTTTTTTCATACTTTCCTATCATTGTTAAAAGGCAAAAGATATTCTTTAAACTGATGGCAGTTAAGCTCCATCCACAAAAAAATTGAGTTCAAGTCCCGGGTCATGTTTTTTTTTTTGTTTTTTTTTCACACTTTTGGGATTTTGACGACAGGTCCCGGGTCATCGTTTTTTTTTTTTTTTCATACTTTCCTATCATGGTTAAAAGGCAAAATATATTCTTTAAACTGATGGCAGTTAAGCTCCATCCACAAAAAAAATGAGTTCAAGTCCCGGGTCATGTTTTTTTTTTTTTTTTTTCTCATACTTTTGGGATTTTGACGACAGGTCCCGGGTCATCGTTTTTTTTTTTTTTTCATACTTTCTTATCATGGTTAAAAGGCAAAATATATTCTTTAAACTGATGGCAGTTAAGCTCCATCCACAAAAAAATTGAGTTCAAGTCCAGGGTCATGTTTTTTTTTTTTTCATACTTTTGGGATTTTGACGACAGGTCCCGGGTCATCGTTTTTTTTTTTTTTTTCATACTTTCCTATCATGGTTAAAAGGCAAAATATATTCTTTAAACTGATGGCAGTTAAGCTCCATGCACAAAAAATTTGAGTTCAAGTCCAGGGTCATGTTTTTTTTTTTTTTTTTCTCATACTTTTGGGATTTTGACGACAGGTCCCGGGTCATCGTTTTTTTTTTGTTTTGTTTTTTTTTCATACTTTCCTATCATGGTTAAAAGGCAAAATATATTCTTTAAACTGATGGCAGTTAAGCTCCATCCACAAAAAAATTGAGTTCAAGTCCCGGGTCATGTTTTTTTTGTTTTTTTTTTTCTCATACTTTTGGGATTTTGACGACAGGTCCCGGGTCATCGTTTTTTTTTTTTTTTCATACTTTCCTATCATGGTTAAAAGGCAAAATATATTCTTTAAACTGATGGCAGTTAAGCTCCATCCACAAAAAAATTGAGTTCAAGTCCCGGGTCATGTTTTTTTTTTTTTTTTTTTTTCATACTTTTGGGATTTTGACGACAGGTCCCGGGTCATCGTTTTTTTTTTTTTTTCATACTTTCCTATCATGGTTAAAAGGCAAAATATATTCTTTAAACTGATGGCAGTTAAGCTCCATCCACAAAAAAATTGAGTTCAAGTCCCGGGTCATGTTTTTTTTTTTCTCATACTTTTGGGATTTTGACGACAGGTCCCGGGTCATCGTTTTTTTTTTTTTTTTCATACTTTCCTATCATGGTTAAAAGGCAAAATATATTCTTTAAACTGATGGCGGTTAAGCTGCATCCACAAAAAAAATGAATTCAAGTCCAGGGTCATGTTTTTTTTTTTCCATACTTTTGGGATTTTGACGACAGGTCCCGGGTCATCGTTTTTTTTTTTTTTTTTTTTTTTTTTTTTCATACTTTCCTATCATGGTTAAAAGGCAAAATATATTCTTTAAACTGATGGCAGTTAAGCTCCATCCACAAAAAAATTTAGTTCAAGTCCCGGGTCATGGTTTGGTTTTGTTTTTTTCTCATACTTTTGGGATTTTGACGACAGGTCCCGGGTCATCGTTTTTTTTTTTTTTCATACTTTCCTATCATGGTTAAAAGGCAAAATATATTCTTTAAACCGATGGCAGTTAAGCTCCATCCACAAAAAAATTGAGTTCAAGTCCAGGGTCATGTTTTTTTTTTTTCATACTTTTGGGATTTTGACGACAGGTCCCGGGTCATTGTTTTTTTTTTTTTTTTCATACTTTCCTATCATGGTTAAAAGGCAAAATATATTCTTTAAACTGATGGCAGTTAAGCTCCATCCACAAAAAAATTAAGTTCAAGTCCCGGGTCATGTTTTTTTTTTCTCATACTTTTGGGATTTTGACGACAGGTCCCGGGTCATTGTTTTTTTTTTTTTTTCATACTTTCCTATTATTGTTAAAAGGCAAAATATATTCTTTAAACTGATGGCAGTTAAGCTCCATCCACAAAAAAATTGAGTTCAAGTCCCGGGTCATGTTTTTTTTTTTTTTTTTTTCATACTTTTGGGATATTGACGACAGGTCCCCGGGTCATCGTTTTTTTTT
The DNA here is from genome assembly GCA_033366665.1 of Phoxinus dragarum. Taxonomy (NCBI): domain Eukaryota; kingdom Metazoa; phylum Chordata; class Actinopteri; order Cypriniformes; family Leuciscidae; genus Phoxinus; species Phoxinus dragarum. The sequence continues at coordinate 61,953 of JARPMJ010002957.1, forward strand.
TTTTTTTTTCATACTTGCCTATCATGGTTAAAAGGCAAAATATATTCTTTAAACTGATGGCAGTTAAGCTCCATCCACAAAAAAATTGAGTTCAAGTCCCGGGTCATGTTTTTTTTTTTTTTTTTTTCTCATACTTTTGGGATTTTGACGACAGGTCCCGGGTCATCGTTTTTTTTTTTTTTTTTCATACTTTCCTATCATTGTTAAAAGGCAAAAGATATTCTTTAAACTGATGGCAGTTAAGCTCCATCCACAAAAAAAATGAGTTCAAGTCCCGGGTCATGTTTTTTTTTTTTGTTTTTTTTTTCACACTTTTGGGATTTTGACGACAGGTCCCGGGTCATCGTTTTTTTTTTTTTTCATACTTTCCTATCATGGTTAAAAGGCAAAATATATTCTTTAAACTGATGGCAGTTAAGCTCCATCCACAAAAAAATTTAGTTAAAGTCCCGGGTCATGTTTTTTTTTTTTTTTTTTTTATACTTTTGGGATTTTGACGACAGGTCCCGGGTCATCGTTTTTTGTTTTTTTTCATACTTTCCTATCATGGTTAAAAGGCAAAATATATTCTTTAAACTGATGGCAGTTAAGCTCCATCCACAAAAAAATTGAGTTCAAGTCCAGGGTGATGGTTTTTTTTTTTTCATACTTTTGGGATTTTGACGACAGGTCCCGGGTCATCGTTTTTTTTTTTTTTCATACTTTCCTATCATGGTTAAAAGGCAAAATATATTCTTTAAACTGATGGCAGTTAAGCTCCATCCACAAAAAATTTGAGTTCAAGTCCAGGGTCATGTTTTTTTTTTTTTCATACTTTTGGGATTTTGACGACAGGTCCCGGGTCATCGTTTTTTTTTTTTTTTTCATACTTTCCTATCATGGTTAAAAGGCAAAATATATTCTTTAAACTGATGGCGGTTAAGCTCCATCCACAAAAAAATGAATTCAAGTCCCGGGTCATGTTTTTTTTTTCATACTTTTGGGATTTTGACGACAGGTCCCGGGTCATCGTTTTTTTTTTTTTTTTCATACTTTCCTATCATGGTTAAAAGGCAAAATATATTCTTTAAACTGATGGCGGTTAAGCTCCATCAACAAAAAAAATGAATTCAAGTCCCGGGTCATGTTTTTTTTTTTCATACTTTTGGGATTTTGACGACAGGTCCTGGGTCATCGTTTTTTTTTTTTTTGTAGTTGTTTTTTTTTTTCATACTTTCCTATCATGGTTAAAAGGCAAAAGATATTCTTTAAACTGATGGCAGTTAAGCTCCATCCACAAAAAAATTGAGTTCAAGTCCCGGGTCATGTTTTTTTTTTTTTTTTTTCTCATACTTTTGGGATTTTGACGATAGGTCCCGGGTCATCGTTTTTTTTTTTTTTTTCATACTTTCCTATCATGGTTAAAAGGCAAAATAAATTCTTTAAACTGATGGCAGTAAAGCTCCATCCACAAAAAAATTGAGTTCAAGTCCCGGGTCATGTTTTTTTTTTTTTCATACTTTCCTATCATGGTTAAAAGGCAAAATATATTCTTTAAACTGATGGCAGTTAAGCTCCATCCACAAAAAAATTGAGTTCAAGTCCCGGGTCATGTTTTTTTTTTTCATACTTTTGGGATTTTGACGACAGGTCCCGGGTCATCGTTTTTTTTTTTTTTTTTCATACTTTCCTATCATTGTTAAAAGGCAAAATATATTCTTTAAACTGATGGCAGTTAAGCTCCATCCACAAAAAAATTGAGTTCAAGTCCAGGGTCATGTTTTTTTTTTTTTTTTCATACTTTTGGGATTTTGACGACAGGTCCCGGGTCATCGTTTTTTTTTTTTTTTCATACTTCCCTATCATGGTTAAAAGGCAAAATATATTCTTTAAACTGATGGCAGTTAAAAGCTCCATCCACAAAAAAATTGAGTTGAAGTCCCGGGTCATGTTTTTTTTTTTTTTTTTTTTCATACTTTTGGGATTTTGACGACAGGTCCCGGGTCATCGTTTTTTTTTTTTTTTCATACTTCCCTATCATGGTTAAAAGGCAAAATATATTCTTTAAACTGATGGCAGTTAAAAGCTCCATCCACAAAAAAATTGAGTTCAAGTCCCGGGTCATGTTTTTTTTTTTTTTCATACTTTTGGGATTTTGACGACAGGTCCCGGGTCATCGGTTTTTTTTTTTTTTCATTCTTTCCTATCATGGTTAAAAGGCAAAATATATTCTTTAAACTGATTGCAGTTAAGCTCCATCCACAAAAAAATTGAGTTCAAGTCCCGGGTCATGTTTTTTTTTTTTTTTTTCTCACACTTTTGGGATTTTGACGACAGGTCCCGGGTCATCGTTTTTTTTTTTTTTTTTCATACTTTCCTATCATGGTTAAAAGGCAAAATATATTCTTTAAACTGATGGCAGTTAAGCTCCATCCACAAAAAAATTGAGTTCAAGTCCCGGGTCATGTTTTTTTTTTTTGTTTTTTTTTCACACTTTTGGGATTTTGACGACAGGTCCCGGGTCATCGTTTTTTTTTTTTTTTCATACTTTCCTATCATGGTTAAAAGGCAAAATATATTCTTTAAACTGATGGCAGTTAAGCTCCATCCACAAAAAAATTGAGTTCAAGTCCCGGGTCATGTTTTTTTTTTTTTTTTTTCTCATACTTTTGGGATTTTGACGACAGGTCCCGGGTCATCGTTTTTTTTTTTTTTTTCATACTTTCCTATCATGGTTAAAAGGCAAAATATATTCTTTAAACTGATGGCAGTTAAGCTCCATCCACAAAAAAATTGAGTTCAAGTCCCGGGTCATGTTTTTTTTTTTCTCATACTTTTGGGATTTTGACGACAGGTCCCGGGTCATCGTTTTTTTTTTTTTTTTCATACTTTCCTATCATGGTTAAAAGGCAAAATATATTCTTTAAACTGATGGCAGTTAAGCTCCATCCACAAAAAAATTGAGTTCAAGTCCCGGGTCATGTTTTTTTTTTTTTTTTTTTTTCACACTTTTGGGATTTTGACGACAGGTCCCGGGTCATCGTTTTTTTTTTTTTTTTTCATACTTTCCTATCATTGTTAAAAGGCAAAAGATATTCTTTAAACTGATGGCAGTTAAGCTCCATCCACAAAAAAAATGAGTTCAAGTCCCGGGTCATGTTTTTTTTTTTTGTTTTTTTTTTCACACTTTTGGGATTTTGACGACAGGTCCCGGGTCATCGTTTTTTTTTTTTTTCATACTTTCCTATCATGGTTAAAAGGCAAAATATATTCTTTAAACTGATGGCAGTTAAGCTCCATCCACAAAAAAATTTAGTTAAAGTCCCGGGTCATGTTTTTTTTTTTTTTTTTTTTATACTTTTGGGATTTTGACGACAGGTCCCGGGTCATCGTTTTTTGTTTTTTTTCATACTTTCCTATCATGGTTAAAAGGCAAAATATATTCTTTAAACTGATGGCAGTTAAGCTCCATCCACAAAAAAATTGAGTTCAAGTCCAGGGTGATGGTTTTTTTTTTTTCATACTTTTGGGATTTTGACGACAGGTCCCGGGTCATCGTTTTTTTTTTTTTTCATACTTTCCTATCATGGTTAAAAGGCAAAATATATTCTTTAAACTGATGGCAGTTAAGCTCCATCCACAAAAAAATTGAGTTCAAGTCCCGGGTCATGTTTTTTTTTATTTTTTTTTCTCATACTTTTGGGATTTTGACGACAGGTCCCGGGTCATCGTTTTCTTTTTTTTTTTTCATACTTTCCTATCATGGTTAAAAGGCAAAATATATTCTTTAAACTGATGGCAGTTAAGCTCCATCCACAAAAAATTTGAGTTCAAGTCCAGGGTCATGTTTTTTTTTTTTTTCATACTTTTGGGATTTTGACGACAGGTCCCGGGTCATCGTTTTTTTTTTTTTTTTCATACTTTCCTATCATGGTTAAAAGGCAAAATATATTCTTTAAACTGATGGCGGTTAAGCTCCATCCACAAAAAAAATGAATTCAAGTCCCGGGTCATGTTTTTTTTTTCATACTTTTGGGATTTTGACGACAGGTCCTGGGTCATCGTTTTTTTTTTTTTTTGTAGTTGTTTTTTTTTTCATACTTTCCTATCATGGTTAAAAGGCAAAAGATATTCTTTAAACTGATGGCAGTTAAGCTCCATCCACAAAAAAATTGAGTTCAAGTCCCGGGTCATGTTTTTTTTTTTTTTTTTTCTCATACTTTTGGGATTTTGACGATAGGTCCCGGGTCATCGTTTTTTTTTTTTTTTTCATACTTTCCTATCATGGTTAAAAGGCAAAATAAATTCTTTAAACTGATGGCAGTAAAGCTCCATCCACAAAAAAATTGAGTTCAAGTCCCGGGTCATGTTTTTTTTTTTCATACTTTTGGGATTTTGACGACAGGTCCCGGGTCATCGTTTTTTTTTTTTTTTTTCATACTTTCCTATCATTGTTAAAAGGCAAAATATATTCTTTAAACTGATGGCAGTTAAGCTCCATCCACAAAAAAATTGAGTTCAAGTCCCGGGTCATGTTTTTTTTTTTCATACTTTTGGGATTTTGACGACAGGTCCCGGGTCATCGTTTTTTTTTTTTTTTTCATACTTTCCTATCATTGTTAAAAGGCAAAATATATTCTTTAAACTGATGGCAGTTAAGCTCCATCCACAAAAAAATTGAGTTCAAGTCCAGGGTCATGTTTTTTTTTTTTTTTCATACTTTTGGGATTTTGACGACAGGTCCCGGGTCATCGTTTTTTTTTTTTTTTCATACTTCCCTATCATGGTTAAAAGGCAAAATATATTCTTTAAACTGATGGCAGTTAAAAGCTCCATCCACAAAAAAATTGAGTTGAAGTCCCGGGTCATGTTTTTTTTTTTTTTTTTTCATACTTTTGGGATTTTGACGACAGGTCCCGGGTCATCGTTTTTTTTTTTTTTTCATACTTCCCTATCATGGTTAAAAGGCAAAATATATTCTTTAAACTGATGGCAGTTAAAAGCTCCATCCACAAAAAAATTGAGTTCAAGTCCCGGGTCATGTTTTTTTTTTTTTTCATACTTTTGGGATTTTGACGACAGGTCCCGGGTCATCGGTTTTTTTTTTTTTTCATTCTTTCCTATCATGGTTAAAAGGCAAAATATATTCTTTAAACTGATTGCAGTTAAGCTCCATCCACAAAAAAATTGAGTTCAAGTCCCGGGTCATGTTTTTTTTTTTTTTTTTCTCACACTTTTGGGATTTTGACGACAGGTCCCGGGTCATCGTTTTTTTTTTTTTTTCATACTTTCCTATCATGGTTAAAAGGCAAAATATATTCTTTAAACTGATGGCAGTTAAGCTCCATCCACAAAAAAATTGAGTTCAAGTCCCGGGTCATGTTTTTTTTTTGTTTTTTTTTCACACTTTTGGATTTTGACGACAGGTCCCGGGTCATCGTTTTTTTTTTTTTTTCATACTTTCCTATCATGGTTAAAAGGCAAAATATATTCTTTAAACTGATGGCAGTTAAGCTCCATCCACAAAAAAATTGAGTTCAAGTCCCGGGTCATGTTTTTTTTTTTTTTTTTTTCTCATACTTTTGGGATTTTGACGACAGGTCCCGGGTCATCGTTTTTTTTTTTTTTTTCATACTTTCCTATCATGGTTAAAAGGCAAAATATATTCTTTAAAACTGATGGCAGTTAAGCTCCATCCACAAAAAAATTGAGTTCAAGTCCCGGGTCATGTTTTTTTTTTTCTCATACTTTTGGGATTTTGACGACAGGTCCCGGGTCATCGTTTTTTTTTTTTTTTTCATACTTTCCTATCATGGTTAAAAGGCAAAATATATTCTTTAAACTGATGGCAGTTAAGCTCCATCCACAAAAAAATTGAGTTCAAGTCCCGGGTCATGTTTTTTTTTTTGTTTTTTTTTTCACACTTTTGGGATTTTGACGACAGGTCCCGGGTCATCGTTTTTTTTTTTTTTTCATACTTTCCTATCATGGTTAAAAGGCAAATTATATTCTTTAAACTGATGGCAGTTAAGCTCCATCCACAAAAAAATTGAGTTCAAGTCCAGGGTCATGTTTTTTTTTTTTTTTTTTTCTCATACTTTTGGGATTTTGACGACAGGTCCCGGGTCATCGTTTTTTTTTTTTTTTTCATACTTTCCTATCATGGTTAAAAGGCAAAATATATTCTTTAAACTGATGGCAGTTAAGCTCCATCCACAAAAAATTTGAGTTCAAGTCCCGGGTCATGTTTTTTTTTTTTTTTTTTTTTCATACTTTTGGATTTTGACGACAGGTCCCGGGTCATCGTTTTTTTTTTTTTTTTCATACTTTCCTATCATGGTTAAAAGGCAAAATATATTCTTTAAACTGATGGCAGTTAAGCTCCATCCACAAAAAAATTGAGTTCAAGTCCAGGGTCATGTTTTTTTTTTTTTCATACTTTTGGGATTTTGACGACAGGTCCCGGGTCATTGTTTTTTTTTTTTTTTTTCATACTTTCCTATCATGGTTAAAAGGCAAAATATATTCTTTAAACTGATGGCAGTTAAGCTCCATCCACAAAAAAATTAAGTTCAAGTCCCGGGTCATGTTTTTTTTTTTCTCATACTTTTGGGATTTTGACGACAGGTCCCGGGTCATCGTTTTTTTTTTTTTTCATACTTTCCTATCATGGTTAAAAGGCAAAAGATATTCTTTAAACTGATGGCAGTTAAGCTCCATCCACAAAAAAATTTAGTTCAAGTCCCGGGTCATGTTTTTTTTTTTTTTTTTTTCATACTTTTGGGATTTTGACGACAGGTCCCGGGTCATCGTTTTTTTTTTTTTTTTCATACTTTCCTATCATGGTTAAAAGGCAAAATATATTCTTTAAACTGATGGCAGTTAAGCTCCATCCACAAAAAAATTGAGTTCAAGTCCAGGGTCATGTTTTTTTTTTTTTTTTTTTTCACACTTTTGGGATTTTGACGACAGGTCCCGGGTCATCGTTTTTTTTTTTTTTTTCATACTTTCCTATGATGGTTAAAAGGCAAAAAAAATTCTTTAAACTGATGGCAGTTAAGCTCCATCCACAAAAAAATTGAGTTCAAGTCCCGGGTCATGTTTTTTTTTTTTTTTTTTCTCGTTCTTTTGGGATTTTGACGACAGGTCCCGGGTCATCGTTTTTTTTTTTTTTCATACTTTCCTATCATGGTTAAAAGGCAAAATATATTCTTTAAACTGATGGCAGTTAAGCTCCATCCACAAAAAATTTGAGTTCAAGTCCAGGGTCATGTTTTTTTTTTTTTCTCATACTTTTGGGATTTTGACGACAGGTCCCGGGTCATCGGTTTTTTTTTTTTTTCATTCTTTCCTATCATGGTTAAAAGGCAAAATATATTCTTTAAACTGATTGCAGTTAAGCTCCATCCACAAAAAAAATTGAGTTCAAGTCCCGGGTCATGTTTTTTTTTTTTTTTTTTCTCTCATACTTTTGGGATTTTGACGACAGGTCCCGGGTCATCGTTTTTTGTTTTTTTTTCATACTTTCCTATCATGGTTAAAAGGCAAAAGATATTCTTTAAACTGATGGCAGTTAAGCTCCATCCACAAAAAAATTGAGTTCAAGTCCCGGGTCATGTTTTTTTGTTTGTTTTTTTTTTCACACTTTTGGGATTTTGACGACAGGTCCCGGGTCATCGTTTTTTTTTTTTTTTCATACTTTCCTATCATGGTTAAAAGGCAAATTATATTCTTTAAACTGATGGCAGTTAAGCTCCATCCACAAAAAAATTGAGTTCAAGTTCCGGGTCATGTTTTTTTTTCTCATACTTTTGGGATTTTGACGACAGGTCCCGGGTCATCGTTTTTTTTTTTTTTTTCATACTTTCCTATCATGGTTAAAAGGCAAAATATATTATTTAAACTGATGGCAGTTAAGCTCCATCCACAAAAAAATTGAGTTCAAGTCCAGGGTCATGTTTTTTTTTTTTTTTTTTCTCATACTTTTGGGATTTTGACGACAGGTCCCGGGTCATCGTTTTTTTTTTTTTTTTCATACTTTCCTATCATGGTTAAAAGGCAAAATATATTCTTTAAACTGATGGCAGTTAAGCTCCATCCACAAAAAATTTGAGTTCAAGTCCCGGGTCATGTTTTTTTTTTTTTTTTTTTTCATACTTTTGGGATTTTGACGACAGGTCCCGGGTCATCGTTTTTTTTTTTTTTTTCATACTTTCCTATCATGGTTAAAAGGCAAAATATATTCTTTAAACTGATGGCAGTTAAGCTCCATCCACAAAAAAATTGAGTTCAAGTCCAGGGTCATGTTTTTTTTTTTTTTCATACTTTTGGGATTTTGACGACAGGTCCCGGGTCATTGTTTTTTTTTTTTTTTTTCATACTTTCCTATCATGGTTAAAAGGCAAAATATATTCTTTAAACTGATGGCAGTTAAGCTCCATCCACAAAAAAATTTGAGTTCAAGTCCAGGGTCATGTTTTTTTTTTTTCATACTTTTGGGATTTTGACGACAGGTCCCGGGTCATCGTTTTTTTAAATTTTTTTTCATACTTTCCTATCATGGTTAAAAGGCAAAATATATTCTTTAAACTGATGGCAGTTAAGCTCCATCCACAAAAAAATTGAGTTCAAGTCCCGGGTCATGTTTTTTTTTCTCATACTTTTGGGATTTTGACGACAGGTCCCGGGTCATGTTTTTTTTTTTTTTCATACTTTCCTATCATGGTTAAAAGGCAAAATATATTCTTTAAACTGATGGCAGTTAAGCTCCATCCACAAAAAAATTGAGTTCAAGTCCAGGGTCATGTTTTTTTTTTTTTTCATACTTTTGGGATTTTGACGACAGGTCCCGGGTCATCGTTTTTTTTTTTTTTTTTCATACTTTCCTATCATGGTTAAAAGGCAAAAGATATTCTTTAAACTGATGGCAGTTAAGCTCCATCCACAAAAAAATTTAGTTCAAGTCCCGGGTCATGTTTTTTTGTTTGTTTTTTTCTCATACTTTTGGGATTTTGACGACAGGTCCCGGGTCATCGTTTTTTTTTTTTTTTTCATACTTTCCTATCATGGTTAAAAGGCAAAATATATTCTTTAAACTGATGGCAGTTAAGCTCCATCCACAAAAAAAATTGAGTTCAAGTCCCGGGTCATGTTTTTTTTTTTTTTTTTTTCTCATACTTTTGGGATTTTGACGACAGGTCCCGGGTCATCGTTTTTTTTTTTTTTTTTTTTCATACTTTCCTATCATGGTTAAAAGGCAAAATATATTCTTTAAACTGATGGCAGTTAAGCTCCATCCACAAAAAAATTGAGTTCAAGTCCCGGGTCATGTTTTTTTTTTTTTTTTTTTCTCATACTTTTTGGGATTTTGACGACAGGTCCCGGGTCATCGTTTTTTTTTTTTTTTTTTCATACTTTCCTATCATGGTTAAAAGGCAAAATATATTCTTTAAACTGATGGCAGTTAAGCTCCATCCACAAAAAATTTGAGTTCAAGTCCAGGGTCATGTTTTTTTTTTTTCTCATACTTTTGGGATTTTGACGACAGGTCCCGGGTCATCGTTTTTTTTTTTTTTTTCATACTTTCCTATCATGGTTAAAAGGCAAAATATATTCTTTAAACTGATGGCAGTTAAGCTCCATCCACAAAAAAATTGAGTTCAAGTCCAGGGTCATGTTTTTTTTTTTTTCATACTTTTGGGATTTTGACGACAGGTCCCGGGTCATTGTTTTTTTTTTTTTTTTTTTCATACTTTCCTATCATGGTTAAAAGGCAAAATATATTCTTTAAACTGATGGCAGTTAAGCTCCATCCACAAAAAAATTGAGTTCAAGTCCCGGATCATGTTTTTTTTTTTCTCACACTTTTGGGATTTTGACGACAGGTCCCGGGTCATCGTTTTTTTTTTTTTTTTCATACTTTCCTATCATGGTGAAAAGGCAAAATATATTCTTTAAACTGATGGCAGTTAAGCTCCATCCACAAAAAAATTTAGTTCAAGTCCCGGGTCATGTTTTTTTTTTGTTTTTTTATCATACTTTTGGGATTTTGACGACAGGTCCCAGGTCATCGTTTTTTTTTATTTTTCATACTTCCTATCATGGTTAAAAGGCTAAATTTATTCTTTAAACTGATGGCTGTTAAGCTCCATCCACAAAAAAATTGAGTTCAAGTCCCGGGTCATGTTTTTTTTTTCTCATACTTTTGGGATTTTGACGACAGGTCCCGGGTCATCGTTTTTTTTTTTTTTTTCATACTTTCCTATCATGGTTAAAAGGCAAAATATATTCTTTAAACTGATGGCAGTTAAGCTCCATCCACAAAATAATATTTTTGAGTTCAAGTCCAGGGTCATGTTTTTTTTTTTTTTCATACTTTTGGGATTTTGACGACAGGTCCCGGGTCATCGTTTTTTTTTATTTATTTTTTTTTTCCTATAATGGTTAAAAGGCAAAATATGTTCTTTAAACTGATGGCAGTTAAGCTCCATCCACAAAAAAATTGAGTTCAAGTCCAGGGTCATGTTTTTTTTTTGTTTTTTTCTCTTTGGGATTTTGACGACAGGTCCCGGGTCATCGTTTTTTTTTTTTTTTCATACTTTCCTATCATGGTTAAAAGGCAAAATGTATTCTTTAAACTGATGGCAGTTAAGCTCCATCCACAAAAAAATTGAGTTCAAGTCCAGGGTCATGTTTTTTTTTTAGTTTTTTTTCTCATACTTTTGGGATTTTGACGACAGGTCCCGGGTCATCGTTTTTTTTTTTTTTTTCATACTTTCCTATCATGGTTAAAAGGCAAAATGTATTCTTTAAACTGATGGCAGTTAAGCTCCATCCACAAAAAAATTGAGTTCAAGTCGCGGGTCATTTTTTTTTTTTCTCATACTTTTGGGATTTTGACGACAGGTCCCGGGTCATCGTTTTTTTTTTTCTCATACTTTTGGGATTTTGACGACAGGTCCCGGGTCATCGTTTTTTTTTTTTTTTCATACTTTGCTATCATGGTTAAAAGGCAAAATATATTCTTTAAACTGATGGCAGTTAAGCTCCATCCACAAAAAAATTGAGTTCAAGTCCCGGGTCATGTTTTTTTTTTGCTCATACTTTTGGGATTTTGGCGACAGGTCCCGGGTCATCGTTTTTTGTTTTTTTTTCATACTTTCCTATCATGGTTAAAAGGCTAAATTTATTCTTTAAACTGATGGCAGTTAAGCTCCATCCACAAAAAATTTGAGTTCAAGTCCAGGGTCATGTTTTTTTTTTTTTTTTTTTCTCATACTTTTGGGATTTTGACGACAGGTCCCGGGTCATCGTTTTTTTTTATTTTTCATACTTTCCTATCATGGTTAAAAGGCTAAATTTATTCTTTAAACTGATGGCAGTTAAGCTCCATCCACAAAAAATTTGAGTTCAAGTCCAGGGTCATGTTTTTTTTTTTTTTCATACTTTTGGGATTTTGACGACAGGTCCCGGGTCATCGTTTTTTTTTTTTTTTTTTTTTTTTTCATACTTTCCTATCATTGTTAAAAGGCAAAATATATTCTTTAAACTGATGGCAGTTAAGCTCCATCCACAAAAAAATTGAGTTCAAGTCCCGGGTCATGTTTTTTTTTTTTTCATACTTTTGGGATTTTGACGACAGGTCGTTTTTTTTTTTTTTTTTTTTTTTTTTTTTTTCCTATCATGGTTAAAAGGCAAAATATGTTCTTTAAACTGATGGCAGTTAAGCTCCATCCACAAAAAAATTGAGTTCAAGTCGCGGGTCATTTTTTTTTTTTCTCATACTTTTGGGATTTTGACGACAGGTCCCGGGTCATCGTTTTTTTTTTTTTTTTTCATACTTTCCTATCATGGTTAAAAGGCAAAATGTATTCTTTAAACTGATGACAGTTAAGCTCCATCCACAAAAAAATTGAGTTCACGTCCAGGGTCATGTTTTTTTGTTTGTTTTTTTCTCATACTTTTGGGATTTTGACGACAGGTCCCGGGTCATCGTTTTTTTTTTTTTTCATACTTTCCTATCATGGTTAAAAGGCAAAATATATTCTTTAAACTGATGGCAGTTAAGCTCCATCCACAAAAAAATTGAGTTCAAGTCCAGGGTCATGTTTTTTTTTCTCATACTTTTGGGATTTTGACGACAGGTCCCGGGTCATCGTTTTTTTTTTTTTTTTTTCATACTTTGCTATCATGGTTAAAAGGCAAAATATATTCTTTAAAACTGATGGCAGTTAAGCTCCATCCACAAAAAAATTGAGTTCACGTCCAGGGTCATGTTTTTTTGTTTGTTTTTTTCTCATACTTTTGGGATTTTTGACGACAGGTCCCGGGTCATCGTTTTTTTTTTTTTTTCATACTTTCCTATCATGGTTAAAAGGCAAAATATATTCTTTAAACTGATGGCAGTTAAGCTCCATCCACAAAAAAATTGAGTTCAAGTCCCGGGTCATGTTTTTTTTTTTTTCATACTTTTGGGATTTTGACGACAGGTCCCGGGTCATCGTTTTTTTTTTTTTTCATACTTTCCTATCATTGTTAAAAGGCAAAATATATTCTTTAAACTGATGGCAGTTAAGCTCCATCCACAAAAAAATTGAGTTCAAGTCCCGGGTCATGTTTTTTTTTTTGTTTTTTTCTCATACTTTTGGGATTTTGACGACAGGTCCCGGGTCATCGTTTTTTTTTTTCTCATACTTTTGGGATTTTGACGACAGGTCCCGGGTCATCGTTTTTTTTTTTTTTTTCATACTTTCCTATCATGGTTAAAAGGCAAAATGTATTCTTTAAACTGATGGCAGTTAAGCTCCATCCACAAAAAAATTGAGTTCAAGTCCAGGGTCATGTTTTTTTGTTTGTTTTTTTCTCATACTTTTGGGATTTTGACGACAGGTCCCGGGTCATGTTTTTTTTTTTTTTTTTTTTCATACTTTTGGGATTTTGACGACAGGTCCCGGGTCATCGTTTTTTTTTTTCTCATACTTTTGGGATTTTGACGACAGGTCCCGGGTCATCGTTTTTTTTTTTTTTTTTCATACTTTCCTATCATGGTTAAAAGGCAAATATATTCTTTAAACTGATGGCAGTTAAGCTCCATCCACAAAAAAATTGAGTTCAAGTCCAGGGTCATGTTTTTTTTTCTCATACTTTTGGGATTTTGACGACAGGTCCCGGGTCATCGTTTATTTTTTTTTTTTATTTTTTTTTTCATACTTTCCTATCATGGTTAAAAGGCAAAATGTATTCTTTAAACTGATGGCAGTTAAGCTCCATCCACAAAAAAATTGAGTTCAAGTCCCCGGGTCATGTTTTTTTTTTTTTTTTTCTCATACTTTGGGATTTGACGACAGGTCCCGGGTCATCGTTTTTTTTTTTTTTTCATACTTTCCTATAATGGTTAAAAGGCAAAATATATTCTTTAAACTGATGGCAGTTAAGCTCCATCCACAAAAAAATTGAGTTCAAGTCCAGGGTCATGTTTTTTTTTTTTTTTTTTTCATACTTTTGGGATTTTGACGACAGGTCCTGGGTCATCGTTTTTTTTTTTTTTCATACTTTCCTATCATTGTTAAAAGGCAAAATATATTCTTTAAACTGATGGCAGTAAAGCTCCATCCACAAAAAAATTTATTTCAAGTCCAGGGTCATGTTTTTTTTTTTTTCATACTTTTGGGATTTGACGACAGGTCCCGGGTCATCGTTTTTTTTTTTTTTTCATACTTTCCTATCATGGTTAAAAGGCAAAATATATTCTTTAAACTGATGGCAGTTAAGCTCCATCCACAAAAAAATTGAGTTCAAGTCCAGGGTCATGTTTTTTTTTTGTTTTTTTCTCATACTTTTGGGATTTTGACGACAGGTCCCGGGTCATCGTTTTTTTTTTTTTTTTTCATACTTTGCTATCATGGTTAAAAGGCAAAATATATTCTTTAAACTGATGGCAGTTAAGCTCCATCCACAAAAAAATTGAGTTCAAGTCCCGGGACATGTTTTTTTTTTTTTTTTTTTTCATACTTTTGGGATTTTGACGACAGGTCCCGGGTCATCGTTTTTTTTTTTTTTTCATACTTTCCTATAATGGTTAAAAGGCAAAATATATTCTTTAAACTGATGGCAGTTAAGCTCCATCCACAAAAAAATTGAGTTCAAGTCCAGGGTCATGTTTTTTTTTTTTTTTTTTCATACTTTTGGGATTTTGACGACAGGTCCTGGGTCATCGTTTTTTTTTTTTTCTCATACTTTGCTATCATGGTTAAAAGGCAAAATATATTCTTTAAACTGATGGCAGTTAAGCTCCATCCACAAAAAAATTGAGTTCAAGTCCCGGGTCATGTTTTTTTTTTCTTCATACTTTTGGGATTTTGACGACAGGTCCCGGGTCATTTTTTTTTTTTTTTTTTTCATACTTTCCTATCATTGTTAAAAGGCAAAATATATTCTTTAAACTGATGGCAGTTAAGCTCCATCCACAAAAAAAATTGAGTTCAAGTCCCGGGTCATGTTTTTTTTTTTCTCATACTTTTGGGATTTTGGCGACAGGTCCCAGGTCATCGTTTTTTTTTTTTTTTTTCATACTTTCCTATCATGGTGAAAAGGCAAAAATATATTCTTTAAACTGATGGCAGTTAAGCTCCATCCACAAAAAAATTTAGTTCAAGTCCCGGGTCATGTTTTTTTTTTTGTTTTTTTATCATACTTTTGGGATTTTGACGACAGGTCCCAGGTCATCGTTTTTTTTTATTTTTCATACTTCCTATCATGGTTAAAAGGCTAAATTTATTCTTTAAACTGATGGCTGTTAAGCTCCATCCACAAAAAAATTGAGTTCAAGTCCCCGGGTCATGTTTTTTTTTTCTCATACTTTTGGGATTTTGACGACAGGTCCCGGGTCATCGTTTTTTTTTTTTTTTTCATACTTTCCTATCATGGTTAAAAGGCAAAATATATTCTTTAAACTGATGGCAGTTAAGCTCCATCCACAAAAAATTTGAGTTCAAGTCCAGGGTCATGTTTTTTTTTTTTCATACTTTTGGGATTTTGACGACAGGTCCCGGGTCCATCGTTTTTTTTTATTTATTTTTTTTTTCCTATAATGGTTAAAAGGCAAAATATGTTCTTTTAAACTGATGGCAGTTAAGCTCCATCCACAAAAAAATTGAGTTCAAGTCCAGGGTCATGTTTTTTTTTTGTTTTTTTCTCTTTTGGGATTTTGACGACAGGTCCCGGGTCATCGTTTTTTTTTTTTTTTCATACTTTCCTATCATGGTTAAAAGGCAAAATGTATTCTTTAAACTGATGGCAGTTAAGCTCCATCCACAAAAAAATTGAGTTCAAGTCCAGGGTCATGTTTTTTTTTAGTTTTTTTCTCATACTTTTGGGATTTTGACGACAGGTCCCGGGTCATCGTTTTTTTTTTTTTTTTCATACTTTCCTATCATGGTTAAAAGGCAAAAATGTATTCTTTAAACTGATGGCAGTTAAGCTCCATCCACAAAAAAATTGAGTTCAAGTCGCGGGTCATTTTTTTTTTTTCTCATACTTTTGGGATTTTGACGACAGGTCCCGGGTCATCGTTTTTTTTTTTCTCATACTTTTGGGATTTTGACGACAGGTCCCGGGTCATCGTTTTTTTTTTTTTTTCATACTTTGCTATCATGGTTAAAAGGCAAAATATATTCTTTAAACTGATGGCAGTTAAGCTCCATCCACAAAAAAATTGAGTTCAAGTCCCGGGTCATGTTTTTTTTTTCTCATACTTTTGGGATTTTGGCGACAGGTCCCGGGTCATCGTTTTTTGTTTTTTTTTCATACTTTCCTATCATGTTAAAAGGCTAAATTTATTCTTTAAACTGATGGCAGTTAAGCTCCATCCACAAAAAATTTGAGTTCAAGTCCAGGGTCATGTTTTTTTTTTTTTTTTTTTCTCATACTTTTGGGATTTTGACGACAGGTCCCGGGTCATCGTTTTTTTTTATTTTTCATACTTTCCTATCATGGTTAAAAGGCTAAATTTATTCTTTAAACTGATGGCAGTTAAGCTCCATCCACAAAAAATTTGAGTTCAAGTCCAGGGTCATGTTTTTTTTTTTTTCATACTTTTGGGATTTTGACGACAGGTCCCGGGTCATCGTTTTTTTTTTTTTTTTTTTTTTTTTCATACTTTCCTATCATTGTTAAAAGGCAAAATATATTCTTTAACTGATGGCAGTTAAGCTCCATCCACAAAAAAATTGAGTTCAAGTCCCGGGTCATGTTTTTTTTTTTCTCATACTTTTGGGATTTTGACGACAGGTCCCGGGTCATCGTTTTTTTTTTTTTTTTCATACTTTCCTATCATGGTTAAAAGGCTAAATTTATTTTTTAAACTGATGGCAGTTAAGCTCCATCCACAAAAAATTTGAGTTCAAGTCCAGGGTCATGTTTTTTTTTTTTTCATACTTTGGGATTTTGACGACAGGTCGTTTTTTTTTTTTTTTTTTTTTTTTTTTTTTTCCTATCATGGTTAAAAGGCAAAATATGTTCTTTAAACTGATGGCAGTTAAGCTCCATCCACAAAAAAATTGAGTTCAAGTCGCGGGTCATTTTTTTTTTTTCTCATACTTTTGGGATTTTGACGACAGGTCCCGGGTCATCGTTTTTTTTTTTTTTTTCATACTTTCCTATCATGGTTAAAAGGCAAAATGTATTCTTTAAACTGATGACAGTTAAGCTCCATCCACAAAAAAATTGAGTTTCACGTCCAGGGTCCATGTTTTTTTGTTTGTTTTTTTCTCATACTTTTGGGATTTTGACGACAGGTCCCGGGTCATCGTTTTTTTTTTTTTTTCATACTTTCCTATCATGGTTAAAAGGCAAAATATATTCTTTAAACTGATGGCAGTTAAGCTCCATCCACAAAAAAATTGAGTTCAAGTCCAGGGTCATGTTTTTTTTTCTCATACTTTTGGGATTTTGACGACAGGTCCCGGGTCATCGTTTTTTTTTTTTTTTTTTCATACTTTGCTATCATGGTTAAAAGGCAAAATATATTCTTTAAACTGATGGCAGTTAAGCTCCATCCACAAAAAAATTGAGTTCACGTCCAGGGTCATGTTTTTTTGTTTGTTTTTTTCTCATACTTTTGGGATTTTGACGACAGGTCCCGGGTCATCGTTTTTTTTTTTTTTTCATACTTTCCTATCATGGTTAAAAGGCAAAATATATTCTTTAAACTGATGGCAGTTAAGCTCCATCCACAAAAAAATTGAGTTCAAGTCCCGGGTCATGTTTTTTTTTTTTTCATACTTTTGGGATTTTGACGACAGGTCCCGGGTCATCGTTTTTTTTTTTTTTTCATACTTTCCTATCATTGTTAAAAGGCAAAATATATTCTTTAAACTGATGGCAGTTAAGCTCCATCCACAAAAAAATTGAGTTCAAGTCCCGGGTCATGTTTTTTTTTTTTGTTTTTTTCTCATACTTTTGGGATTTTGACGACAGGTCCCGGGTCATCGTTTTTTTTTTTCTCATACTTTTGGGATTTTGACGACAGGTCCCGGGTCATCGTTTTTTTTTTTTTTTTCATACTTTCCTATCATGGTTAAAAGGCAAAATGTATTCTTTAAACTGATGGCAGTTAAGCTCCATCCACAAAAAAATTGAGTTCAAGTCCAGGGTCATGTTTTTTTGTTTGTTTTTTTCTCATACTTTTGGGATTTTGACGACAGGTCCCGGGTCATGTTTTTTTTTTTTTTTTTTTTCATACTTTTGGGATTTTGACGACAGGTCCCGGGTCATCGTTTTTTTTTTTCTCATACTTTTGGGATTTTGACGACAGGTCCCGGGTCATCGTTTTTTTTTTTTTTTTCATACTTTCCTATCATGGTTAAAAGGCAAAATATATTCTTTAAACTGATGGCAGTTAAGCTCCATCCACAAAAAAATTGAGTTCAAGTCCAGGGTCATGTTTTTTTTTCTCATACTTTTGGGATTTTGACGACAGGTCCCGGGTCATCGTTTATTTTTTTTTTTATTTTTTTTTTCATACTTTCCTATCATGGTTAAAAGGCAAAATATATTCTTTAAACTGATGGCAGTTAAGCTCCATCCACAAAAAAATTGAGTTCAAGTCCCGGGTCATGTTTTTTTTTTTTTTTTTTTTTTCATACTTTTGGGATTTTGACGACAGGTCCCGGGTCATCGTTTTTTTTTTTTTTTCATACTTTCCTATCATGGTTAAAAGGCAAAATATATTCTTTAAACTGATGGCAGTTAAGCTCCATCCACAAAAAAATTGAGTTCAAGTCCCGGGTCATGTTTTTTTTTTTTTCATACTTTTGGGATTTTGACGACAGGTCCCGGGTCATCGTTTTTTTTTTTTTTTTTCATACTTTGCTATCATGGTTAAAAGGCAAAATATATTCTTTAAACTGATGGCAGTTAAGCTCCATCCACAAAAAAATTGAGTTCAAGTCCCGGGTCATGTTTTTTTTTTTTTCATACTTTTGGGATTTTGACGACAGGTCCCGGGTCATCGTTTTTTTTTTTTTTTTCATACTTTGCTATCATGGTTAAAAGGCAAAATATATTCTTTAAACTGATGGCAGTTAAGCTCCATCCACAAAAAAATTGAGTTCAAGTCCAGGGTCATGTTTTTTTTTTTTTCATACTTTTGGGATTTTGACGACAGGTCCCGGGTCATCGTTTTTTTTTTTTTTTTTTTTTTTCATACTTTCCTATCATGGTTAAAAGGCAAAAGATATTCTTTAAACTGATGGCAGTTAAGCTCCATCCACAAAAAAATTGAGTTTAAGTCCAGGGTCATGTTTTTTTTTTTGTTTTTTTCTCATACTTTTGGGATTTTGACGACAGGTCCCGGGTCATCGTTTTTTTTTTGTTTTTCATACTTTGCTATCATGGTTAAAAGGCAAAATATATTCTTTAAACTGATGGCAGTTAAGCTCCATCCACAAAAAAATTGAGTTCAAGTCCCGGGTCATGTTTTTTTTTTTTCTCATACTTTTGGGATTTTGACGACAGGTCCCGGGTCATCGTTTTTTTTTTTTTTTCATACTTTCCTATCATGGTTAAAAGGCAAAATATATTCTTTAAACTGATGGCAGTTAAGCTCCATCCACAAAAAAATTGAGTTCAAGTCCCGGGTCATGTTTTTTTTTTTTTTTTTTTTTCATACTTTTGGGATTTTGACGACATGTCCCGGGCCATCGTTTTTTTTTTTTTTTTCATACTTTCCTATCATGGTTAAAAGGCAAAATATATTATTTAAACTGATGGCAGTTAAGCTCCATCCACAAAAAAAATGAGTTCAAGTCCCGGGTCATGTTTTTTTTTTTTTCATACTTTTGGGATTTTGACGACAGGTCCCGGGTCATCGTTTTTTTTTTTTTTTTTTTTTTTTTTATACTTTCCTATCATGGTTAAAAGGCAAAAGATATTCTTTAAACTGATGGCAGTTAAGCTCCATCCACAAAAAAATTGAGTTCAAGTCCCGGGTCATGTTTTTTTTTTCTCATACTTTTGGGATTTTGGCGACAGGTCCCGGGTCATCGTTTTTTTTTTTTTTTTCATACTTTCCTATCATGGTTAAAAGGCAAAATATATTCTTTAAACTGATGGCAGTTAAGCTCCATCCACAAAAAAATTGAGTTCAAGTCCAGGGTCATGTTTTTTTTTCTCATACTTTTGGGATTTTGACGACAGGTCCCGGGTCATCGTTTTTTTTTTTTTTTTTTTTTTTTTTCATACTTTCCTATCATGGTTAAAAGGCAAAATATATTCTTTAAACTGATGGCAGTTAAGCTCCATCCACAAAAAAATTGAGTTCAAGTCTAGGGTCATGTTTTTTTTTTTTTTTTTTTTCTCATACTTTTGGGATTTTGACGACAGGTCCCGGGTCATCGTTTTTTTTTTTTTTTCATACTTTGCTATCATGGTTAAAAGGCAAAATATATTCTTTAAACTGATGGCAGTTAAGCTCCATCCACAAAAAAATTGAGTTCAAGTCCCGGGTCATGTTTTTTTTTTTTCATACTTTTGGGATTTTGACGACAGGTCTTTTTTTTTTTTTTTTTTTTTTTTTTTTTTTTTTTCCTATCATGGTTAAAAGGCAAAATATGTTCTTTAAACTGATGGCAGTTAAGCTCCATCCACAAAAAAATTGAGTTCAAGTCGCGGGTCATTTTTCTTTTTTTTCTCATACTTTTGGGATTTTGACGACAGGTCCCGGGTCATCGTTTTTTTTTTTTTTTTTTCATACTTTCCTATCATGGTTAAAAGGCAAAATGTATTCTTTAAACTGATGGCAGTTAAGCTCCATCCACAAAAAAATTGAGTTCAAGTCCAGGGTCATGTTTTTTTTTCTCATACTTTTGGGATTTTGACGACAGGTCCCGGGTCATCGTTTATTTTTTTTTTTATTTTTTTTTTCATACTTTCCTATCATGGTTAAAAGGCAAAATATATTCTTTAAACTGATGGCAGTTAAGCTCCATCCACAAAAAAATTGAGTTCAAGTCCCGGGTCATGTTTTTTTTTTTTTCATACTTTTGGGATTTTGACGACAGGTCCCGGGTCATCGTTTTTTTTTTTTTTTCATACTTTGCTATCATGGTTAAAAGGCAAAATATATTCTTTAAACTGATGGCAGTTAAGCTCCATCCACAAAAAAATTGAGTTCAAGTCCAGGGTCATGTTTTTTTTTTCTCATACTTTTGGGATTTTGACGACAGGTCCCGGGTCATCGTTTTTTTTTTTTTTTCATACTTTCCTATCATGGTTAAAAGGCAAAATATATTCTTTAAACTGATGGCAGTTAAGCTCCATCCACAAAAAAATTGAGTTCAAGTCCCGGGTCATGTTTTTTTTTTTTTTTTTTTTCTCATACTTTTGGGATTTTGACGACAGGTCCCGGGTCATCGTTTTTTTTTTTTTTTTCATACTTTCCTATCATGGTTAAAAGGCAAAATATATTCTTTAAACTGATGGCAGTTAAGCTCCATCCACAAAAAATTTGAGTTCAAGTCCAGGGTCATGTTTTTTTTTTTTTCATACTTTTGGGATTTTGACGACAGGTCCCGGGTCATCGTTTTTTTTTTTTTTTTTTTTTTTTCATACTTTCCTATCATTGTTAAAAGGCAAAATATATTCTTTAAACTGATGGCAGTTAAGCTCCATCCACAAAAAAATTGAGTTCAAGTCGCGGGTCATTTTTCTTTTTTTTCTCATACTTTTGGGATTTTGACGACAGGTCCCGGGTCATCGTTTTTTTTTTTTTTTTTCATACTTTCCTATCATGGTTAAAAGGCAAAATGTATTCTTTAAACTGATGGCAGTTAAGCTCCATCCACAAAAAAATTGAGTTCAAGTCCAGGGTCATGTTTTTTTTTTTTTCATACTTTTGGGATTTTGACGACAGGTCCCGGGTCATCGTTTTTTTTTTTTTTTTTTTTTTTTTTCATACTTTCCTATCATGGTTAAAAGGCAAAATATATTCTTTAAACTGATGGCAGTTAAGCTCCATCCACAAAAAAATTGAGTTCAAGTCTAGGGTCATGTTTTTTTTTTTTTTTTTTCTCATACTTTTGGGATTTTGACGACAGGTCCCGGGTCATCGTTTTTTTTTTTTTTCATACTTTGCTATCATGGTTAAAAGGCAAAATATATTCTTTAAACTGATGGCAGTTAAGCTCCATCCACAAAAAAATTGAGTTCAAGTCCCGGGTCATGTTTTTTTTTTTTCATACTTTTGGGATTTTGACGACAGGTCGTTTTTTTTTTTTTTTTTTTTTTTTTTTTTTTTCCTATCATGGTTAAAAGGCAAAATATGTTCTTTAAACTGATGGCAGTTAAGCTCCATCCACAAAAAAATTGAGTTCAAGTCGCGGGTCATTTTTCTTTTTTTTCTCATACTTTTGGGATTTTGACGACAGGTCCCGGGTCATCGTTTTTTTTTTTTTTTTTCATACTTTCCTATCATGGTTAAAAGGCAAAATGTATTCTTTAAACTGATGGCAGTTAAGCTCCATCCACAAAAAAATTGAGTTCACGTCCAGGGTCATGTTTTTTTGTTTGTTTTTTTCTCATACTTTTGGGATTTTGACGACAGGTCCCGGGTCATCGTTTTTTTTTTTTTTTCATACTTTCCTATCATGGTTAAAAGGCAAAATATATTCTTTAAACTGATGGCAGTTAAGCTCCATCCACAAAAAAATTTGAGTTCAAGTCCAGGGTCATGTTTTTTTTTTTTTCATACTTTTGGGATTTTGACGACAGGTCCCGGGTCATCGTTTTTTTTTTTTTTTTTTTTTTTTTCATACTTTCCTATCATTGTTAAAAGGCAAAATATATTCTTTAAACTGATGGAAGTTAAGCTCCATCCAAAAAAAAATTGAGTTCAAGTCCCGGGTCATGTTTTTTTTTTTCTCCTACTTTTGGGATTTTGACGACAGGTCCCGGGTCATCGTTTTTTTTTTTTTTTTCATACTTTCCTATCATGGTTAAAAGGCAAAATTTATTCTTTAAACTGATGGCAGTTAAGCTCCATCCACAAAAAATTTGAGTTCAAGTCCAGGGTCATGTTTTTTTTTTTTTCATACTTTTGGGATTTTGACGACAGGTCCCGGGTCATCGTTTTTTTTTTTTTTTTTTTTTTTTTTTCATACTTTCCTATCATGGTTAAAAGGCAAAATATATTCTTTAAACTGATGGCAGTTAAGCTCCATCCACAAAAAAATTGAGTTCAAGTCTAGGGTCATGTTTTTTTTTTTTTTTTTTTTCTCATACTTTTGGGATTTTGACAACAGGTCCCGGGTCATCGTTTTTTTTTTTTTTTTTTTTTTTTTTTTTTTTTTTCCTATCATGGTTAAAAGGCAAAATATGTTCTTTAAACTGATGGCAGTTAAGCTCCATCCACAAAAAAATTGAGTTCAAGTCGCGGGTCATTTTTTTTTTTTTTCTCATACTTTTGGGATTTTGACGACAGGTCCCGGGTCATCGTTTTTTTTTTTTTTTTCATACTTTCCTATCATGGTTAAAAGGCAAAATGTATTCTTTAAACTGATGGCAGTTAAGCTCCATCCACAAAAAAATTGAGTTCAAGTCCAGGGTCATTTTTTTTTGTTTGTTTTTTTCTCATACTTTTGGGATTTTGACGACAGGTCCCGGGTCATCGTTTTTTTTTTTTTTTTCATACTTTCCTATCATGGTTAAAAGGCAAAATGTATTCTTTAAACTTATGGCAGTTAAGCTCCATCCACAAAAAAATTGTGTTCAAGTCCCGGGTCATGTTTTTTTTTCTCATACTTTTGGGATTTTGGCGACAGGTCCCGGGTCATCGTTTTTTTTTTTTTTTCATACTTTCCTATCATGGTTAAAAGGCAAAAGATATTCTTTAAACTGATGGCAGTTGAGCTCCATCCACAAAAAAATTGAGTTCAAGTCCAGGGTCATGTTTTTTTTTTGTTTTTTTCTCATACTTTTGGGATTTTGACGACAGGTCCCGGGTCATCGTTTTTTTTTTTTTTTCATACTTTCCTATCATGGTTAAAAGGCAAAATGTATTATTTAAACTGATGGCAGTTAACTCCATCCACAAAAAAATTGATTTCAAGTCCCGGGTCATGTTTTTTTTTTCTCATACTTTTGGGATTTTGGCGACAGGTCCCAGGTCATCGTTTTTTTTTTTTTTTTTCATACTTTCCTATCATGGTTAAAAGGCAAAAGATATTCTTTAAACTGATGGCAGTTAAGCTCCATCCACAAAAAAATTGAGTTCAAGTCCCGGGTCATGTTTTTTTTTATTTTTTTTTTTTTATACTTTTGGGATTTTGACGACAGGTCCCGGGTCATCGTTTTTTTTTTTTTTTTCATACTTTCCTATCATGGTTAAAAGGCAAAATATATTCTTTAAACTGATGGCAGTTAAGCTCCATCCACAAAAAAATTGAGTTCAAGTCCCGGGTCATGTTTTTTTTTTTTTCATACTTTTGGGATTTTGACGACAGGTCCCGGGTCATCGTTTTTTTTTTTTTTTTCATACTTTGCTATCATGGTTAAAAGGCAAAATATATTCTTTAAACTGATGGCAGTTAAGCTCCATCCACAAAAAAATTGAGTTCAAGTCCCGGGTCATGTTTTTTTTTTTTTCATACTTTTGGGATTTTGACGACAGGTCCCGGGTCATCGTTTTTTTTTTTTTTTTCATACTTTGCTATCATGGTTAAAAGGCAAAATATATTCTTTAAACTGATGGCAGTTAAGCTCCATCCACAAAAAAATTGAGTTCAAGTCCAGGGTCATGTTTTTTTTTTTTTCATACTTTTGGGATTTTGACGACAGGTCCCGGGTCATCGTTTTTTTTTTTTTTTTTTTTTTTTCATACTTTCCTATCATGGTTAAAAGGCAAAAGATATTCTTTAAACTGATGGCAGTTAAGCTCCATCCACAAAAAAATTGAGTTTAAGTCCAGGGTCATGTTTTTTTTTTGTTTTTTTCTCATACTTTTGGGATTTTGACGACAGGTCCCGGGTCATCGTTTTTTTTTTGTTTTTCATACTTTGCTATCATGGTTAAAAGGCAAAATATATTCTTTAAACTGATGGCAGTTAAGCTCCATCCACAAAAAAATTGAGTTCAAGTCCCGGGTCATGTTTTTTTTTTTTTTTTTTTTTTCTCATACTTTTGGGATTTTGACGACAGGTCCCGGGTCATCGTTTTTTTTTTTTTTTCATACTTTCCTATCATGGTTAAAAGGCAAAATATATTCTTTAAACTGATGGCAGTTAAGCTCCATCCACAAAAAAATTGAGTTCAAGTCCCGGGTCATGTTTTTTTTTTTTTTTTTTTTTCATACTTTTGGGATTTTGACGACATGTCCCGGGCCATCGTTTTTTTTTTTTTTTTTCATACTTTCCTATCATGGTTAAAAGGCAAAATATATTATTTAAACTGATGGCAGTTAAGCTCCATCCACAAAAAAAATGAGTTCAAGTCCCGGGTCATGTTTTTTTTTTTTTCATACTTTTGGGATTTTGACGACAGGTCCCGGGTCATCGTTTTTTTTTTTTTTTTTTTTTTTTTTTATACTTTCCTATCATGGTTAAAAGGCAAAAGATATTCTTTAAACTGATGGCAGTTAAGCTCCATCCACAAAAAAATTGAGTTCAAGTCCCGGGTCATGTTTTTTTTTCTCATACTTTTGGGATTTTGGCGACAGGTCCCGGGTCATCGTTTTTTTTTTTTTTTTCATACTTTCCTATCATGGTTAAAAGGCAAAATATATTCTTTAAACTGATGGCAGTTAAGCTCCATCCACAAAAAAATTGAGTTCAAGTCCAGGGTCATGTTTTTTTTTCTCATACTTTTGGGATTTTGACGACAGGTCCCGGGTCATCGTTTTTTTTTTTTTTTTTTTTTTTTTTCATACTTTCCTATCATGGTTAAAAGGCAAAATATATTCTTTAAACTGATGGCAGTTAAGCTCCATCCACAAAAAAATTGAGTTCAAGTCCCGGGTCATGTTTTTTTTTTTTCATACTTTTGGGATTTTGACGACAGGTCTTTTTTTTTTTTTTTTTTTTTTTTTTTTCCTATCATGGTTAAAAGGCAAAATATGTTCTTTAAACTGATGGCAGTTAAGCTCCATCCACAAAAAAATTGAGTTCAAGTCGCGGGTCATTTTTCTTTTTTTTCTCATACTTTTGGGATTTTGACGACAGGTCCCGGGTCATCGTTTTTTTTTTTTTTTTTTCATACTTTCCTATCATGGTTAAAAGGCAAAATGTATTCTTTAAACTGATGGCAGTTAAGCTCCATCCACAAAAAAATTGAGTTCAAGTCCAGGGTCATGTTTTTTTTTCTCATACTTTTGGGATTTTGACGACAGGTCCCGGGTCATCGTTTATTTTTTTTTTTATTTTTTTTTTCATACTTTCCTATCATGGTTAAAAGGCAAAATATATTCTTTAAACTGATGGCAGTTAAGCTCCATCCACAAAAAAATTGAGTTCAAGTCCCGGGTCATGTTTTTTTTTTTTCATACTTTTGGGATTTTGACGACAGGTCCCGGGTCATCGTTTTTTTTTTTTTTTCATACTTTGCTATCATGGTTAAAAGGCAAAATATATTCTTTAAACTGATGGCAGTTAAGCTCCATCCACAAAAAAATTGAGTTCAAGTCCAGGGTCATGTTTTTTTTTTCTCATACTTTTGGGATTTTGACGACAGGTCCCGGGTCATCGTTTTTTTTTTTTTTTCATACTTTCCTATCATGGTTAAAAGGCAAAATATATTCTTTAAACTGATGGCAGTTAAGCTCCATCCACAAAAAAATTGAGTTCAAGTCCCGGGTCATGTTTTTTTTTTTTTTTTTTTTCTCATACTTTTGGGATTTTGACGACAGGTCCCGGGTCATCGTTTTTTTTTTTTTTTTTCATACTTTCCTATCATGGTTAAAAGGCAAAATATATTCTTTAAACTGATGGCAGTTAAGCTCCATCCACAAAAAATTTGAGTTCAAGTCCAGGGTCATGTTTTTTTTTTTTTCATACTTTTGGGATTTTGACGACAGGTCCCGGGTCATCGTTTTTTTTTTTTTTTTTTTTTTTTTCATACTTTCCTATCATTGTTAAAAGGCAAAATATATTCTTTAAACTGATGGCAGTTAAGCTCCATCCACAAAAAAATTGAGTTCAAGTCGCGGGTCATTTTTCTTTTTTTTCTCATACTTTTGGGATTTTGACGACAGGTCCCGGGTCATCGTTTTTTTTTTTTTTTTTTCATACTTTCCTATCATGGTTAAAAGGCAAAATGTATTCTTTAAACTGATGGCAGTTAAGCTCCATCCACAAAAAAATTGAGTTCAAGTCCAGGGTCATGTTTTTTTTTTTTTCATACTTTTGGGATTTTGACGACAGGTCCCGGGTCATCGTTTTTTTTTTTTTTTTTTTTTTTTCATACTTTCCTATCATGGTTAAAAGGCAAAATATATTCTTTAAACTGATGGCAGTTAAGCTCCATCCACAAAAAAATTGAGTTCAAGTCTAGGGTCATGTTTTTTTTTTTTTTTTTTTTCTCATACTTTTGGGATTTTGACGACAGGTCCCGGGTCATCGTTTTTTTTTTTTTTTCATACTTTGCTATCATGGTTAAAAGGCAAAATATATTCTTTAAACTGATGGCAGTTAAGCTCCATCCACAAAAAAATTGAGTTCAAGTCCCGGGTCATGTTTTTTTTTTTTCATACTTTTGGGATTTTGACGACAGGTCGTTTTTTTTTTTTTTTTTTTTTTTTTTTTTTTTCCTATCATGGTTAAAAGGCAAAATATGTTCTTTAAACTGATGGCAGTTAAGCTCCATCCACAAAAAAATTGAGTTCAAGTCGCGGGTCATTTTTCTTTTTTTTCTCATACTTTTGGGATTTTGACGACAGGTCCCGGGTCATCGTTTTTTTTTTTTTTTTCATACTTTCCTATCATGGTTAAAAGGCAAAATGTATTCTTTAAACTGATGGCAGTTAAGCTCCATCCACAAAAAAATTGAGTTCACGTCCAGGGTCATGTTTTTTTGTTTGTTTTTTTCTCATACTTTTGGGATTTTGACGACAGGTCCCGGGTCATCGTTTTTTTTTTTTTTTCATACTTTCCTATCATGGTTAAAAGGCAAAATATATTCTTTAAACTGATGGCAGTTAAGCTCCATCCACAAAAAATTTGAGTTCAAGTCCAGGGTCATGTTTTTTTTTTTTTTCATACTTTTGGGATTTTGACGACAGGTCCCGGGTCATCGTTTTTTTTTTTTTTTTTTTTTTTTTCATACTTTCCTATCATTGTTAAAAGGCAAAATATATTCTTTAAACTGATGGAAGTTAAGCTCCATCCAAAAAAAAATTGAGTTCAAGTCCCGGGTCATGTTTTTTTTTTTTCTCCTACTTTTGGGATTTTGACGACAGGTCCCGGGTCATCGTTTTTTTTTTTTTTTTTCATACTTTCCTATCATGGTTAAAAGGCAAAATTTATTCTTTAAACTGATGGCAGTTAAGCTCCATCCACAAAAAATTTGAGTTCAAGTCCAGGGTCATGTTTTTTTTTTTTTCATACTTTTGGGATTTTGACGACAGGTCCCGGGTCATCGTTTTTTTTTTTTTTTTTTTTTTTTTTTCATACTTTCCTATCATGGTTAAAAGGCAAAATATATTCTTTAAACTGATGGCAGTTAAGCTCCATCCACAAAAAAATTGAGTTCAAGTCTAGGGTCATGTTTTTTTTTTTTTTTTTTTTGTCATACTTTTGGGATTTTGACAACAGGTCCCGGGTCATCGTTTTTTTTTTTTTTTTTTTTTTTTTTTCCTATCATGGTTAAAAGGCAAAATATGTTCTTTAAACTGATGGCAGTTAAGCTCCATCCACAAAAAAATTGAGTTCAAGTCGCGGGTCATTTTTTTTTTTTTCTCATACTTTTGGGATTTTGACGACAGGTCCCGGGTCATCGTTTTTTTTTTTTTTTTCATACTTTCCTATCATGGTTAAAAGGCAAAATGTATTCTTTAAACTGATGGCAGTTAAGCTCCATCCACAAAAAAATTGAGTTCAAGTCCAGGGTCATTTTTTTTTGTTTGTTTTTTTCTCATACTTTTGGGATTTTGACGACAGGTCCCGGGTCATCGTTTTTTTTTTTTTTTCATACTTTCCTATCATGGTTAAAAGGCAAAATGTATTCTTTAAACTTATGGCAGTTAAGCTCCATCCACAAAAAAATTGTGTTCAAGTCCCGGGTCATGTTTTTTTTTCTCATACTTTTGGGATTTTGGCGACAGGTCCCGGGTCATCGTTTTTTTTTTTTTTTCATACTTTCCTATCATGGTTAAAAGGCAAAAGATATTCTTTAAACTGATGGCAGTTGAGCTCCATCCACAAAAAAATTGAGTTCAAGTCCAGGGTCATGTTTTTTTTTTGTTTTTTTCTCATACTTTTGGGATTTTGACGACAGGTCCCGGGTCATCGTTTTTTTTTTTTTTTCATACTTTCCTATCATGGTTAAAAGGCAAAATGTATTATTTAAACTGATGGCAGTTAACTCCATCCACAAAAAAATTGATTTCAAGTCCCGGGTCATGTTTTTTTTTTCTCATACTTTTGGGATTTTGGCGACAGGTCCCAGGTCATCGTTTTTTTTTTTTTTTTTCATACTTTCCTATCATGGTTAAAAGGCAAAATATATTCTTTAAACTGATGGCAGTTAAGCTCCATCCACAAAAAAATTGAGTTCAAGTCCCGGGTCATGTTTTTTTTTTTTTTTTTTTTTTTCATACTTTTGGGATTTTGACGACAGGTCCCGGGTCATCGTTTTTTTTTTTTTTTTCATACTTTCCTATCATGGTTAAAAGGCAAAATATATTCTTTAAACTGATGGCAGTTAAGCTCCATCCACAAAAAAATTGAGTTCAAGTCCCGGGTCATGTTTTTTTTTTTTTCATACTTTTGGGATTTTGACGACAGGTCCCAGGTCATCGTTTTTTTTTTTTTTTTTCATACTTTGCTATCATGGTTAAAAGGCAAAATATATTCTTTAAACTGATGGCAGTTAAGCTCCATCCACAAAAAAATTGAGTTCAAGTCCCGGGTCATGTTTTTTTTTTTTTCATACTTTTGGGATTTTGACGACAGGTCCCGGGTCATCGTTTTTTTTTTTTTTTTTCATACTTTGCTATCATGGTTAAAAGGCAAAATATATTCTTTAAACTGATGGCAGTTAAGCTCCATCCACAAAAAAATTGAGTTCAAGTCCAGGGTCATGTTTTTTTTTTTTTCATACTTTTGGGATTTTGACGACAGGTCCCGGGTCATCGTTTTTTTTTTTTTTTTTTTTTTTTTCATACTTTCCTATCATGGTTAAAAGGCAAAAGATATTCTTTAAACTGATGGCAGTTAAGCTCCATCCACAAAAAAATTGAGTTTAAGTCCAGGGTCATGTTTTTTTTTTGTTTTTTTCTCATACTTTTGGGATTTTGACGACAGGTCCCGGGTCATCGTTTTTTTTTTGTTTTTCATACTTTGCTATCATGGTTAAAAGGCAAAATATATTCTTTAAACTGATGGCAGTTAAGCTCCATCCACAAAAAAATTGAGTTCAAGTCCCGGGTCATGTTTTTTTTTTTTTTTTTTTTTTCTCATACTTTTGGGATTTTGACGACAGGTCCCGGGTCATCGTTTTTTTTTTTTTTTCATACTTTCCTATCATGGTTAAAAGGCAAAATATATTCTTTAAACTGATGGCAGTTAAGCTCCATCCACAAAAAAATTGAGTTCAAGTCCCGGGTCATGTTTTTTTTTTTTTTTTTTTTTTCATACTTTTGGGATTTTGACGACATGTCCCGGGCCATCGTTTTTTTTTTTTTTTTCATACTTTCCTATCATGGTTAAAAGGCAAAATATATTATTTAAACTGATGGCAGTTAAGCTCCATCCACAAAAAAAATGAGTTCAAGTCCCGGGTCATGTTTTTTTTTTTTTCATACTTTTGGGATTTTGACGACAGGTCCCGGGTCATCGTTTTTTTTTTTTTTTTTTTTTTTTTTATACTTTCCTATCATGGTTAAAAGGCAAAAGATATTCTTTAAACTGATGGCAGTTAAGCTCCATCCACAAAAAAATTGAGTTCAAGTCCCGGGTCATGTTTTTTTTTCTCATACTTTTGGGATTTTGGCGACAGGTCCCGGGTCATCGTTTTTTTTTTTTTTTTTCATACTTTCCTATCATGGTTAAAAGGCAAAATATATTCTTTAAACTGATGGCAGTAAAGCTCCATCCACAAAAAAATTGAGTTCAAGTCCAGGGTCATGTTTTTTTTTCTCATACTTTTGGGATTTTGACGACAGGTCCCGGGTCATCGTTTTTTTTTTTTTTGTTTTTTTTTTCATACTTTCCTATCATGGTTAAAAGGCAAAATATATTCTTTAAACTGATGGCAGTTAAGCTCCATCCACAAAAAAATTGAGTTCAAGTCTAGGGTCATGTTTTTTTTTTTTTTTTTTTTCTCATACTTTTGGGATTTTGACGACAGGTCCCGGGTCATCGTTTTTTTTTTTTTTTCATACTTTGCTATCATGGTTAAAAGGCAAAATATATTCTTTAAACTGATGGCAGTCAAGCTCCATCCACAAAAAAATTGAGTTCAAGTCCCGGGTCATGTTTTTTTTTTTTCATACTTTTGGGATTTTGACGACAGGTCTTTTTTTTTTTTTTTTTTTTTTTTTTTTTTTTTTTTCCTATCATGGTTAAAAGGCAAAATATGTTCTTTAAACTGATGGCAGTTAAGCTCCATCCACAAAAAAATTGAGTTCAAGTCGCGGGTCATTTTTCTTTTTTTTCTCATACTTTTGGGATTTTGACGACAGGTCCCGGGTCATCGTTTTTTTTTTTTTTTTTCATACTTTCCTATCATGGTTAAAAGGCAAAATGTATTCTTTAAACTGATGGCAGTTAAGCTCCATCCACAAAAAAAATTGAGTTCAAGTCCAGGGTCATGTTTTTTTTTCTCATACTTTTGGGATTTTGACGACAGGTCCCGGGTCATCGTTTATTTTTTTTTTTATTTTTTTTTTCATACTTTCCTATCATGGTTAAAAGGCAAAATATATTCTTTAAACTGATGGCAGTTAAGCTCCATCCACAAAAAAATTGAGTTCAAGTCCCGGGTCATGTTTTTTTTTTTTCATACTTTTGGGATTTTGACGACAGGTCCCGGGTCATCGTTTTTTTTTTTTTTTCATACTTTGCTATCATGGTTAAAAGGCAAAATATATTCTTTAAACTGATGGCAGTTAAGCTCCATCCACAAAAAAATTGAGTTCAAGTCCAGGGTCATGTTTTTTTTTTCTCATACTTTTGGGATTTTGACGACAGGTCCCGGGTCATCGTTTTTTTTTTTTTTTTCATACTTTCCTATCATGGTTAAAAGGCAAAATATATTCTTTAAACTGATGGCAGTTAAGCTCCATCCACAAAAAAATTGAGTTCAAGTCCCGGGTCATGTTTTTTTTTTTTTTTTTTTTCTCATACTTTTGGGATTTTGACGACAGGTCCCGGGTCATCGTTTTTTTTTTTTTTTTCATACTTTCCTATCATGGTTAAAAGGCAAAATATATTCTTTAAACTGATGGCAGTTAAGCTCCATCCACAAAAAATTTGAGTTCAAGTCCAGGGTCATGTTTTTTTTTTTTTCATACTTTTGGGATTTTGACGACAGGTCCCGGGTCATCGTTTTTTTTTTTTTTTTTTTTTTTTTCATACTTTCCTATCATTGTTAAAAGGCAAAATATATTCTTTAAACTGATGGCAGTTAAGCTCCATCCACAAAAAAATTGAGTTCAAGTCGCGGGTCATTTTTTTTTTTTTTTCATACTTTTGGGATTTTGACGACAGGTCCCGGGTCATCGTTTTTTTTTTTTTTTCATACTTTGCTATCATGGTTAAAAGGCAAAATATATTCTTTAAACTGATGGCAGTTAAGCTCCATCCACAAAAAAATTGAGTTCAAGTCCAGGGTCATGTTTTTTTTTTCTCATACTTTTGGGATTTTGACGACAGGTCCCGGGTCATCGTTTTTTTTTTTTTTTTCATACTTTCCTATCATGGTTAAAAGGCAAAATATATTCTTTAAACTGATGGCAGTTAAGCTCCATCCACAAAAAAATTGAGTTCAAGTCCCGGGTCATGTTTTTTTTTTTTTTTTTTTCTCATACTTTTGGGATTTTGACGACAGGTCCCGGGTCATCGTTTTTTTTTTTTTTTTCATACTTTCCTATCATGGTTAAAAGGCAAAATATATTCTTTAAACTGATGGCAGTTAAGCTCCATCCACAAAAAATTTGAGTTCAAGTCCAGGGTCATGTTTTTTTTTTTTTCATACTTTTGGGATTTTGACGACAGGTCCCGGGTCATCGTTTTTTTTTTTTTTTTTTTTTTTTTTCATACTTTCCTATCATTGTTAAAAGGCAAAATATATTCTTTAAACTGATGGCAGTTAAGCTCCATCCACAAAAAAATTGAGTTCAAGTCGCGGGTCATTTTTCTTTTTTTTCTCATACTTTTGGGATTTTGACGACAGGTCCCGGGTCATCGTTTTTTTTTTTTTTTTTTCATACTTTCCTATCATGGTTAAAAGGCAAAATGTATTCTTTAAACTGATGGCAGTTAAGCTCCATCCACAAAAAAATTGAGTTCAAGTCCAGGGTCATGTTTTTTTTTTTTCATACTTTTGGGATTTTGACGACAGGTCCCGGGTCATCGTTTTTTTTTTTTTTTTTTTTTTTTTCATACTTTCCTATCATGGTTAAAAGGCAAAATATATTCTTTAAACTGATGGCAGTTAAGCTCCATCCACAAAAAAATTGAGTTCAAGTCTAGGGTCATGTTTTTTTTTTTTTTTTTTTTCATACTTTTGGGATTTTGACGACAGGTCCCGGGTCATCGTTTTTTTTTTTTTTTCATACTTTGCTATCATGGTTAAAAGGCAAAATATATTCTTTAAACTGATGGCAGTTAAGCTCCATCCACAAAAAAATTGAGTTCAAGTCCCGGGTCATGTTTTTTTTTTTTCATACTTTTGGGATTTTGACGACAGGTCGTTTTTTTTTTTTTTTTTTTTTTTTTTTTTTTTCCTATCATGGTTAAAAGGCAAAATATGTTCTTTAAACTGATGGCAGTTAAGCTCCATCCACAAAAAAATTGAGTTCAAGTCGCGGGTCATTTTTCTTTTTTTTCTCATACTTTTGGGATTTTGACGACAGGTCCCGGGTCATCGTTTTTTTTTTTTTTTTTCATACTTTCCTATCATGGTTAAAAGGCAAAATGTATTCTTTAAACTGATGGCAGTTAAGCTCCATCCACAAAAAAATTGAGTTCAAGTCCAGGGTCATGTTTTTTTGTTTGTTTTTTTCTCATACTTTTGGGATTTTGACGACAGGTCCCGGGTCATCGTTTTTTTTTTTTTTTTCATACTTTCCTATCATGGTTAAAAGGCAAAATATATTCTTTAAACTGATGGCAGTTAAGCTCCATCCACAAAAAATTTGAGTTCAAGTCCAGGGTCATGTTTTTTTTTTTTTCATACTTTTGGGATTTTGACGACAGGTCCCGGGTCATCGTTTTTTTTTTTTTTTTTTTTTTTTTCATACTTTCCTATCATTGTTAAAAGGCAAAATATATTCTTTAAACTGATGGAAGTTAAGCTCCATCCAAAAAAAAATTGAGTTCAAGTCCCGGGTCATGTTTTTTTTTTCTCCTACTTTTGGGATTTTGACGACAGGTCCCGGGTCATCGTTTTTTTTTTTTTTTTTCATACTTTCCTATCATGGTTAAAAGGCTAAATTTATTCTTTAAACTGATGGCAGTTAAGCTCCATCCACAAAAAAATTGAGTTCAAGTCCAGGGTCATGTTTTTTTTTTTTTCATACTTTTGGGATTTTGACGACAGGTCCCGGGTCATCGTTTTTTTTTTTTTTTTTTTTTTTTTTTCATACTTTCCTATCATGGTTAAAAGGCAAAATATATTCTTTAAACTGATGGCAGTTAAGCTCCATCCACAAAAAAATTGAGTTCAAGTCTAGGGTCATGTTTTTTTTTTTTTGTTTTTTTCTCATACTTTTGGGATTTTGACAACAGGTCCCGGGTCATCGTTTTTTTTTTTTTTTTTTTTTTTTTTTTTTTTTTTCCTATCATGGTTAAAAGGCAAAATATGTTCTTTAAACTGATGGCAGTTAAGCTCCATCCACAAAAAAATTGAGTTCAAGTCGCGGGTCATTTTTTTTTTTTTCTCATACTTTTGGGATTTTGACGACAGGTCCCGGGTCATCGTTTTTTTTTTTTTTTTCATACTTTCCTATCATGGTTAAAAGGCAAAATGTATTCTTTAAACTGATGGCAGTTAAGCTCCATCCACAAAAAAATTGAGTTCAAGTCCAGGGTCATTTTTTTTGTTTGTTTTTTTCTCATACTTTTGGGATTTTGACGACAGGTCCCGGGTCATCGTTTTTTTTTTTTTTTCATACTTTCCTATCATGGTTAAAAGGCAAAATGTATTCTTTAAACTTATGGCAGTTAAGCTCCATCCACAAAAAAATTGTGTTCAAGTCCCGGGTCATGTTTTTTTTTTCTCATACTTTTGGGATTTTGGCGACAGGTCCCGGGTCATCGTTTTTTTTTTTTTTTTTCATACTTTCCTATCATGGTTAAAAGGCAAAAGATATTCTTTAAACTGATGGCAGTTGAGCTCCATCCACAAAAAAATTGAGTTCAAGTCCAGGGTCATGTTTTTTTTTTTGTTTTTTTCTCATACTTTTGGGATTTTGACGACAGGTCCCGGGTCATCGTTTTTTTTTTTTTTCATACTTTCCTATCATGGTTAAAAGGCAAAATGTATTATTTAAACTGATGGCAGTTAACTCCATCCACAAAAAATTGATTTCAAGTCCCGGGTCATGTTTTTTTTTTCTCATACTTTTGGGATTTTGGCGACAGGTCCCAGGTCATCGTTTTTTTTTTTTTTTTTCATACTTTCCTATCATGGTTAAAAGGCAAAAGATATTCTTTAAACTGATGGCAGTTAAGCTCCATCCACAAAAAAATTGAGTTCAAGTCCAGGGTCATGTTTTTTTTTTTTCTCATACTTTTGGGATTTTGACGACAGGTCCCGGGTCATCGTTTTTTGTTTTGTTTTTTTTTTCATACTTTCCTATCATGGTTAAAAGGCAAAAGATATTATTTAAACTGATGGCAGTTAAGCTCCATCCACAAAAAAATTGAGTTCAAGTCCCGGGTCATGTTTTTTTTTTTTTCATACTTTTGGGATTTTGACGACAGGTCCCGGGTCATCGTTTTTTTTTTTTTTTTCATACTTTCCTATCATTGTTAAAAGGCAAAATATATTCTTTAAACTGATGGCAGTTAAGCTCCATCCACAAAAAAATTGAGTTCAAGTCCAGGGTCATGTTTTTTTTTTTTTCATACTTTTGGGATTTTGACGACAGGTCCCGGGTCATCGGTTTTTTTTTTTTTTTTTTTTTTTTTTCATACTTTCCTATCATGGTTAAAAGGCAAAAGATATTCTTTAAACTGATGGCAGTTAAGCTCCATCCACAAAAAAATTGAGTTCAAGTCCCGGGTCATGTTTTTTTTTTTTTCATACTTTTGGGATTTTGACGACAGGTCCCGGGTCATCGTTTTTTTTTTTTTTTCATACTTTCCTATCATTGTTAAAAGGCAAAATATATTCTTTAAACTGATGGCAGTTAAGCTCCATCCACAAAAAAATTGAGTTCAAGTAACGGGTCATGTTTTTTTTTTTTTCATACTTTTGGGATTTTGACGACAGGTCCCGGGTCATCGTTTTTTTTTTTTTTTTTCATACTTTCCTATCATGGTGAAAAAGGCAAAATATATTCTTTAAACTGATGGCAGTTAAGCTCCATCCACAAAAAAATTGAGTTCAAGTCCCGGGTCATGTTTTTTTTTTTTTTTTTTTTCTCATACTTTTGGGATTTTGACGACAGGTCCCGGGTCATCGTTTTTTTTTTTTTTTTCATACTTTGCTATCATGGTTAAAAGGCTAAATTTATTCTTTAAACTGATGGCAGTTAAGCTCCATCCACAAAAAATTTGAGTTCAAGTCCAGGGTCATGTTTTTTTTTTTTTCATACTTTTGGGATTTTGACGACAGGTCCCGGGTCATCGTTTTTTTTTTTTTTTTTTTTTTTTTCATACTTTCCTATCATTGTTAAAAGGCAAAATATATTCTTTAAACTGATGGCAGTTAAGCTCCATCCACAAAAAAATTGAGTTCAAGTCCCGGGTCATGTTTTTTTTTTTCTCATACTTTTGGGATTTTGACGACAGGTCCCGGGTCATCGTTTTTTTTTTTTTTTTTTTTTTTTTTTTCATACTTTCCTATCATGGTTAAAAGGCAAAATATATTCTTTAAACTGATGGCAGTTAAGCTCCATCCACAAAAAAATTGAGTTCAAGTCCCGGGTCATGTTTTTTTTTTTTTCATACTTTTGGGATTTTGACGACAGGTCGTTTTTTTTTTTTTTTTTTTTTTTTTTTTTTTTCCTATCATTGTTAAAAGGCAAAATATGTTCTTTAAACTGATGGCAGTTAAGCTCCATCCACAAAAAAATTGAGTTCAAGTCGCGGGTCATTTTTTTTTTTTCTCATACTTTTGGGATTTTGACGACAGGTCCCGGGTCATCGTTTTTTTTTTTTTTTTCATACTTTCCTATCATGGTTAAAAGGCAAAATGTATTCTTTAAACTGATGGCAGTTAAGCTCCATCCACAAAAAAATTGAGTTCAAGTCCAGGGTCATGTTTTTTTGTTTGTTTTTTTCTCATACTTTTGGGATTTTGACGACAGGTCCCGGGTCATCGTTTTTTTTTTTTTTTCATACTTTCCTATCATGGTTTAAAAGGCAAAATATATTCTTTAAACTGATGGCAGTTAAGCTCCATCCACAAAAAAATTGAGTTCAAGTCCAGGGTCATGTTTTTTTGTTTGTTTTTTTCTCATACTTTTGGGATTTTGACGACAGGTCCTGGGTCATGTTTTTTTTTTTTTTTTTTTCTCATACTTTTGGGATTTTGACGACAGGTCCCGGGTCATCGTTTTTTTTTTTCTCATACTTTTGGGATTTTGACGACAGGTCCCGCGTCATCGTTTTTTTTTTTTTTTTTTCATACTTTCCTATCATGGTTAAAAGGCTAAATTTATTCTTTAAACTGATGGCAGTTAAGCTCCATCCACAAAAAAATTGAGTTCAAGTCCAGGGTCATGTTTTTTTTTTGTTTTTTTCTCATACTTTTGGGATTTTGACGACAGGTCCCGGGTCATCGTTTTTTTTTTTTTTTTCATACTTTGCTATCATGGTTAAAAGGCAAAATATATTCTTTAAACTGATGGCAGTTAAGCTCCATCCACAAAAAAATTGAGTTCAAGTCCCGGGTCATGTTTTTTTTTTTTCTCATACTTTTGGGATTTTGACGACAGGTCCCGGGTCATCGTTTTTTTTTTTTTTTTTCATACTTTCCTATCATGGTTAAAAGGCAAAATATATTCTTTAAACTGATGGCAGTTAAGCTCCATCCACAAAAAATTGAGTTCAAGTCCAGGGTCATGTTTTTTTTTTCTCATACTTTTGGGATTTTGACGACAGGTCCCGGGTCATCGTTTATTTTTTTATTTATTTATTTTTTCATACTTTCCTATCATGGTTAAAAGGCAAAATATATTCTTTAAACTGATGGCAGTTAAGCTCCATCCACAAAAAAATTGAGTTCAAGTCCCGGGTCATGTTTTTTTTTTTTTTTTTTTTTTCATACTTTTGGGATTTTGACGACAGGTCCCGGGGGTCATCGTTTTTTTTTTTTTTTCATACTTTCCTATCATGGTTAAAAGGCAAAATATATTCTTTAAACTGATGGCAGTTAAGCTCCATCCACAAAAAAATTGAGTTCAAGTCCAGGGTCATGTTTTTTTTTTTTTTCATACTTTTGGGATTTTGACGACAGGTCCCGGGTCATCGTTTTTTTTTTTTTTTTCATACTTTGCTATCATGGTTAAAAGGCAAAATATATTCTTTAAACTGATGGCAGTTAAGCTCCATCCACAAAAAAAATTGAGTTCAAGTCCCGGGTCATGTTTTTTTTTTTTTCATACTTTTGGGATTTTGACGACAGGTCCCGGGTCATCGTTTTTTTTTTTTTTTTTCATACTTTGCTATCATGGTTTAAAAGGCAAAATATATTCTTTAAACTGATGG
Organism: Phoxinus dragarum; assembly: GCA_033366665.1. Lineage (NCBI taxonomy): Eukaryota > Metazoa > Chordata > Actinopteri > Cypriniformes > Leuciscidae > Phoxinus > Phoxinus dragarum. The sequence goes on from JARPMJ010002957.1 coordinate 100,733, forward strand.
CAGTTAAGCTCCATCCACAAAAAAATTGAGTTCAAGTCCAGGGTCATGTTTTTTTTTTTTTCATACTTTTGGGATTTTGACGACAGGTCCCGGGTCATCGTTTTTTTTTTTTTTTTTTTTTTTTCATACTTTCCTATCATGGTTAAAAGGCAAAAGATATTCTTTAAACTGATGGCAGTTAAGCTCCATCCACAAAAAAATTGAGTTTAAGTCCAGGGTCATGTTTTTTTTTTGTTTTTTTTCTCATACTTTTGGGATTTTGACGACAGGTCCCGGGTCATCGTTTTTTTTTTTTGTTTTTCATACTTTGCTATCATGGTTAAAAGGCAAAATATATTCTTTAAACTGATGGCAGTTAAGCTCCATCCACAAAAAAATTGAGTTCAAGTCCCGGGTCATGTTTTTTTTTTTTTTTTTTTTTCTCATACTTTTGGGATTTTGACGACAGGTCCTGGGTCATCGTTTTTTTTTTTTTTCATACTTTCCTATCATGGTTAAAAGGCAAAATATATTCTTTAAACTGATGGCAGTTAAGCTCCATCCACAAAAAAATTGAGTTCAAGTCCCGGGTCATGTTTTTTTTTTTTTTTTTTTTCATACTTTTGGGATTTTGACGACAGGTCCCGGGTCATCGTTTTTTTTTTTTTTTCATACTTTCCTATCATGGTTAAAAGGCAAAATATATTCTTTAAACTGATGGCAGTTAAGCTCCATCCACAAAAAAAATGAGTTCAAGTCCCGGGTCATGTTTTTTTTTTTTTCATACTTTTGGGATTTTGACGACAGGTCCCGGGTCATCGTTTTTTTTTTTTTTTTTTTTTTTTTTTTATACTTTCCTATCATGGTTAAAAGGCAAAATATATTCTTTAAACTGATGGCAGTTAAGCTCCATCCACAAAAAAATTGAGTTCAAGTCCCGGGTCATGTTTTTTTTTTTTTCATACTTTTGGGATTTTGACGACAGGTCCCGGGTCATCGTTTTTTTTTTTTTTTTCATACTTTGCTATCATGGTTAAAAGGCAAAATATATTCTTTAAACTGATGGCAGTTAAGCTCCATCCACAAAAAAATTGAGTTTAAGTCCAGGGTCATGTTTTTTTTTTTGTTTTTTTCTCATACTTTTGGGATTTTGACGACAGGTCCCGGGTCATCGTTTTTTTTTTTGTTTTTCATACTTTGCTATCATGGTTAAAAGGCAAAATATATTCTTTAAACTGATGGCAGTTAAGCTCCATCCACAAAAAAATTGAGTTCAAGTCCCGGGTCATGTTTTTTTTTTTTTTTTTCTCATACTTTTGGGATTTTGACGACAGGTCCTGGGGTCATCGTTTTTTTTTTTTTTTCATACTTTCCTATCATGGTTAAAAGGCAAAATATATTCTTTAAACTGATGGCAGTTAAGCTCCATCCACAAAAAAATTGAGTTCAAGTCCCGGGTCATGTTTTTTTTTTTTTTTTTTTTTTCATACTTTTGGGATTTTGACGACATGTCCCGGGCCATCGTTTTTTTTTTTTTTTTTCATACTTTCCTATCATGGTTAAAAGGCAAAATATATTATTTAAACTGATGGCAGTTAAGCTCCATCCACAAAAAAAATGAGTTCAAGTCCCGGGTCATGTTTTTTTTTTTTCATACTTTTGGGATTTTGACGACAGGTCCCGGGTCATCGTTTTTTTTTTTTTTTTTTTTTTTTTTTTTATACTTTCCTATCATGGTTAAAAGGCAAAATATATTCTTTAAACTGATGGCAGTTAAGCTCCATCCACAAAAAAATTGAGTTCAAGTCCAGGGTCATGTTTTTTTTTCTCATACTTTTGGGATTTTGACGACAGGTCCCGGGTCATCGTTTATTTTTTTTTTAATTTTTTTTTTTCAAAGGAGTTCTTTCCTTTGACTCCACCCATTCAAAGAACATGGACCAATCAATCCCAGGTGAAAAGGAAATATATTTAAAGTGTGCTTATTTTGATATACTTAATGTATTTTAAGTGTATTGTATTAATTATGTATTAAATGTGTTATTTTGGAACAACTTCAAGTATACTAAATGTACTTTTATATGTATTTAAGTTCAATTTTAATGTAATAGTAATATATTTTAATATACTTAATTGTGTTAAAATGGAACTATTTTAAGTACATTTAGTGTAATTTAATAGCACTTCTTTAAATTGTATTTTTAATACGTTTTAAATGTACTTTCGAAATACAACTTAAATATATTTTTAACATCATATTAATGTGTTCCCAGTATATTTTAAATATAATATCAGGTTATTAATAATGTATTAGTAGAACACTATAAGACCCACTATTAGTATATTAAAAATATATTTTTGAACAAAACCATTCAGTATGAAAAAAATATATTTTAATGTATTAAAAATACAGTTAAAAATTATAATTCAGTTAAACACAGTAAAAACAATATTTGTATAAAACACACACAAGCACTCTT